>CM046441.1:78791031-78891031 GCA_025506515.1 Flaveria trinervia | reverse complement strand
AAAGATTATGCAGATTCACACAAGAGCAAGACAGAGCAATCGCAAGTGAGAGAGAGACGATCGTCTATGATCGAGAGAGCAGCAGCGATTGTGATGGTTGCGTGTGTTTCTTTTTTCCTGCTGAAACCCTAGAACCCGACTTCTGTATACACACAACAACAGAACAGCTAGCACCCTTGAACATATAAGAAATGACAGAAACCCCCTTTAACTTTGGAGAAACTGAAAAATAAAGAAATAAGATGAGAAAGTAAATAGCTAAATAAATTGAGAAAAGATATTAGATATTTTAACACTTAATTAGGCATAGTTCGTTATCTTTAGAGTCACAGCAAACACACTCACATTTGAACCCTTCTCAAAAGATCAAGCTAGGTATATATGTATAGTGCAACCTACAAGATGATCCCAACAATCAATTTCCTTAATTAGGCTTAAGTTGTTTAGAATCATGATGTAACTTTGCAGGTCAATATGTTAAGCAGGACACGTTCAAGACAATGCGACTTCACGATTTCTCTTAACCAAGTCGGATTGCCACAAAACTTTACGTGGTTGTTTACGACGTAAGCAATATTAAACAGTCGTTTTCATTTTATGTCCAGGACGGCTTGACTTCTATTTTCCCCTAACCATCAACAAGTTCATCAAATATGTCACAAAACTTTACACACTTTTGCTATCATAAGTATCAAATGCGGCCATGAGAGGGGACGAGGCGGGCGACAGCCCAGAGCCCAATATTCTTGAGAGCCTAAAATTCTTATTAAAGAAAAACTATAGGCCATTAACAAAAACAAAAAGAATTTAATTACTTTAGCATCTTAAACCTTAGTACTCATTAACATTTTAATTAGTTTAACTCATTACTATTTACCCAGTCTAAACTCATTCTCAAAACGCTAAGAAAGCCTCATGATACACTTAAGTAAGTAAATGATATTATTTTGCTACAATACTTTTGTTTATTGGTATAACGATTATTATCGTTTTATTGAATTTTTCATATACGGGGTGATTAATTTTATATTATCATTTTTTCTACTCGGTCGCCCAGGGCCAAAAATTTTCGAGTAATATTTGGAATGGCCCTGAATGGTCTTATTATAAACGAGTCGTGTTCAATTGAACGCATTACTTAAATAGGTCATGTTCGAATTAACCCGTCTAATCCTAGATTATGATATTATCAAACTCAAAACCAGTTTATTCTCGTGGTTTCTAAGAACCACCACTACCTTAACTAATGAAACTTTTTCTTTTATTAAACCACATATCTTACATTCATACACTAACACAACCTACCCTCATGATTTCACCCTTTAAATACCCATATGCCTTCCTTCCATCTTCAACCTCAAACCACACCTCTCTCTCTTTCTCTTTGTAAACCATCAAGCCCTAAAGAGAGAATTAATAATCAAACGAAGCAAAATCCACCATTAATGGCGAAGAAAGCACGTAGCTTCTTTCATCTCATCCTCTTCATGTTAAAGAAAGGCATCTCCAAAGCAAAACTACTCACAGATCTCACCTCCATGATCAAACGCAGCAAGATCGCCGGAAAATCCCTACACCACCTTCTCCACCACCACCACCACCCACCCTCCGGCGACTACGAGTTCACCTGCAACAACACCCCTCCATACCCACTCTCCCTCTTCTCCACCACCACCACCGCCGCCGCCGTGACTCTCATCTCCGGCAGCCGGATGTTGATGACAGTAATCATGATGACATGGTTGTTATGGATGCTGCGGTTATGAAGGCTTTGGAGGAGGTGATGACACGCGCCGCCGCGTCGGCGCCGGAGGTGGTTGAGCGGCTGAGGATAACGGACTCACCGTTTCCGGTGAGTGATGGTGACGGAGATGGTGGTGAGGTGGATGAAGCTGCTGATAAGTTTATTATGAGGTTTTATAGCGGTTTGAGAAGGGAAAATTGAGGGGCTTCAATGTCGTTAGCTGATTCTTCGGGGGGTTACATGAGACTATTGTATAACTAGCTTGTGATCTTCTTCTCATTTCTATCTGTTTTTTTATGGATTTTGATGATGAAAATAAATTTATTACTTTAAATATGTTAATGTTAAATTATTGCAAGTAATTGTTTTTATTTGCGGGTGAAATAACATGACATGTAAATAAAAGTAGTTTATAAGTTTAAGTTTTATTCTAAGTAAAATGTTTAAAGTGAGTTAGAGGTTTTCTTAACAACGGATTATCCTTTTTAAGAGGTTAAGGGTACGGTCCTAGACGTGAAACAAATAGATGAACCCGTTACGATAATGTATCCTTTAAATTAAAGTCGTACATTATTGTTCAAAAATAATGGTTACTACTTGTCGGTGATATCAATTGTCTTTTTCAGGAAAGCAAATTTTAAAATTACAACGCTATATCTATTCGTACCAAAACATCAATTTTTAATTTTCAATACAATTTTTTAAAATGTTGACTTATACATTTACCTGACTTGTAGTTTTATATCACAACTAATTATATTAACCTGGCATAAACATGACTCGAACACTTGAACTTGAAGGAATCAAAATTCAATGCTCTGATTTCAAATTGTATTGTAATTTAAACTAACCTCGTCCATTAAATCTTAAAAACTAGTAAGAAATATACGAACATAAAATAACAAAGAAATAATCCAAGAAAGATATTATCATATAAAATACTCTTTCAAACCAAACTAAAAAAAACTATGTTAGAATTATATTTATTACACGAGTTTAAAAAATATAATGTTATATACTAAATATAATTATGTTTTTAAAAACTCATGTATTACATATATAGTTTGAATAAACTTATGTATTTTACAGGTTGAATAAATTATAATGTAGTTTATTAACATATCAATATGTCTTTGAACAGTAGCGGAGCTTGAACATCTCCGTAGGGAGGCGGGGGCAAAATAAAATTTTTTTAGGGGAGGGAAACTCGATATTTATATAAAAATTTACACTACCCCCGGCCCTCACTATCATTCGCCCCTGTCTTTGAAACAATGAATCTTACATGACAGTATAATTGTATAAATTGTACAAAGAAAATTTTTAAAATGTTTTTTCAATTACACCACAAATAATTATATCAACTCGATATAACTTATAAGGGTGCCTCGAAACTTTGACCTCAAAAGTAGATTTCTCACTCTAATGTTAAGTTGGCTTTATCATGAGAATCAACCGTAGCTCTTCAATCTTAATAACTTGTAACGGAATATGACCACAGAATAACAAAAAATTATAAAAAAATTTATCACATCAAACCCCAAAAATTAATTTACCTATATGAAAAAACTACAACAGAATAAAGAATTTATATTATTTAATAAAGGTATACGATAACATGAAGAAATTTTTTTATTTAATTGACATAGTATTGTAATATATTTTTATTATCAAAGGGGATTAAATAAATCAACTATAACATGATTAAAGTGTCTATAATTTATATGTAAAGCGTAACTATTGATAACTGTAGTTTGTTGCAAGGTAATGACAAAACAAAAGTGTGAAAGTTATATTGATATAAATATCCTTTACTCTAAGAAGTGTGTTATTATCGGGGCTTCCTAGCTTTGCAGGGTAAATAAAAATTACATTAACCACCTCTCTCTATATAATACTTAAAAATAAAATCAATTATTGAATAATAATTAAATGTATTAGAATAAAACAAGGTTTAAGAAGACAAAATACTTGGAATATACTCTAGTCTCTATGGATTAATCATTAGTCGTACGTATAGGTACAAGTAGGACGTAGTGAATTATGTACTTCACTTTATTAACGGCTACATATACATTAGATTTGTTTATTATGGTTCTTTCCAATGGACATGTACTTTTCACGACATTGTTCCTAGCTTTTTTTTTTCTTTTTTAACAAAAGACCAACGCATAGGCTTCCTTAAAATGTATTTTTAAATCTATTTATTGCTTATTTTATAAAATTTTAATTTGTACCGTTTTGATGAAGATAAACACCATATATCACCATAACACAAGATCATTAGTCATGATGTTATTCGTGATTAAATTCAATTGTACCTTACGAAAAAGATTATCGATTTTAACAAATTTAAATATTTAAATGCTTAAAGGAAATATTATCAGGTTGAGTCGTTTAAATTATCTAAACTTCTATATAAAATAACACTTTTTGATAAGTAAATATAACTCATTGTAAACAATGTTACGTTCTAGTATTGTGCTCATGTTAAATGTTTAAGATAAATTCAAAATCATTCCACTTTCTTTCTTTAAGGTTTTATGTGATATGGTCTGAAAATATATGATATGTTTAGAACCTGAAAAAATTAACAAAATTAAAACCTACAAATTATAGATTTTATATATTTATTTTTTTGCTTTTCAATATGAAGTAGTTGGTTGCGCCTCGTTTTTTACGGCACGAACGCATTATGATGGGAATGTCATATGTGCGATAAAATCATAAGTGTATTATATATATTATATAAAATGAGATGAAATATACTTGTCACACTCTGAATGGAACGAGTTAGTATAATTGTTAGGTGTCGTAATATATAATATGAAAATCAATATACTCTTTTTATAATATACTTGAGAGCATTTGATAAAATGTAAAAAGGAAAAATCAAAAAATCTAGCTCACATATTGTGCTATGCTTTAAATACAAGTTGTGTTAAGTTAACATTACAAAAGTAGGAAGTATGATTAGTAAATTTCAAAATCCTTAAAATTTATTGTAGCAACGTGTTGTCCTTAATATACAGTAAAATAAGAATTTAAAATTAACTGGACTTGGTGATTTTGTGTGATAAATTTTCATACATACATATTATTACCATGGAGACACTTTCTATACGCACTTGCATGAACCATAAAAATGCATACATTCTAGGATTATATTCATACTTGTTATTCTAAAATATTAAAAATTGTTAGATTGTTAGGATGGAGGGTGTCATAATGTACAACCGGCCGTCAACCGCATCCCACAAGCGATCTCGAAGGGCGGGGTGTTGGTTTCAGACCCAAAATCATACTCATAAACTCATGTTCTTCATTAATTCTTAAATGCACATTAAATAAAGAAAAGAAAATTAACTTACCCACTAACCCATTACTCCATCATCTAGACCTACTAATCTTGCTAACTAACTATGACCCGCTAATAATTAAAAAACACGTGACCCAATAAACTTTCTAATAACTCGTGACCCGTTCACTATAACTTGACCCGAATTGACCCGATCAAAATTAACCCAACAGGGGGGCCAACGTTCTCACTTGTCTCGAAGTGTCACATCAACCTCCGTCATGCTTTTTTTTCTTCTTTATTTCTTCAACCAATGTTTTTAGAATTGGACCGTACAGTAAACCTGACGTCTTACTAGTCTGCTGGTCGGACTGGATAGAAGAATTAAAGAAAATTATAATTATTTTAATAAATATATGTAAAAAATATCAAAAAGTTAGAAAGTATACATAAAACGGTTGACACCAACCGGTCTCGTCCAGTTTTTAAAACACTGTCTTCAACACTTTATGATGGACATCTCAATCCACCATTCTTCCCGCTCAATACTTCCACGTCAGCTCCACCCACCCTCATTTCTCATCGTCTCGTTTGACACCGACCCTACTATATGGGGTCTTAAAAATGCAATTTTAAAAAAAAATTATAATATTATATTTGTTCATTAGTTGTATATGAAGTAAATTAATAATAACATTCATTAAATTTAATCATCTCGATATCTAATATTTTTCAATTCTCTGGTTTATTCAACTAAACATGTTGCTATAAGTAGATAACTTTATTTTCTATTGATAATTACTGTATTGAGTCATTCAGCAAATATAGTATTATTCAGCAAAAGTGAGTGAATTTTTTGTTTGCTTTGATGATTAATATATTAAAGTCCAAAAAAACAAAAGTACAATGGATTCAGATTTTATTTATTTTTAAAACTTATTTATACACACTCAATTATTATGAACTTAAAATGGTCCCCAGCCGTGGCACTTTTTAGGTTGAAATTGTAGAAGTTAAATTAAATATGTAAGTGGTTCCTTAGTCATTAAGCATACAAACCTATATACTGGAAGCAAAGGTCAATGGTTTGTAGGTTTAGTTTCATGTAAATTTGTATGTTGTATAAAAGTTGGGGAATGGGGACACATATTTTTATGTTTTAACCAAGTATTATGTTTTCATCCTTACAAACCCTATACGTCATGATACATGGTCTAGGTTCTATATGTCAACTTGTATGAGGACCTGTGTTATGTCAATGGCATAAACGATCTAAAAAAGCTGATGTGAAACCATACACTCACGTGTTAAAAGTAAGAAAAACAAAACCTACAATTATTTATATATAAAAACCAAAAATGTCACAAGCATACGGCTGAGGTATTGATAATACTTGAAGCATCGTGTAAAAAAAAGACAAGCATTAAAAATTACGTTGGAATGTTATTAAAAAATATATTACAACTTCGTAATGGGAAAACACAAAAAATTATAAATATTAAAGTTGATAAAAATAATCCCATATAATTCAAATTTGATATAAGATCATATATTAAAAGTTGGGGGGAAAAGAAAAAGGATCTATAAATAAGGGAAACCTGAATTATATTCTAACGGGTTGAATTTTGTGCATCGGTTACTTGTATATTATAAAATATAAAGTAGGGGTGTGAAAAATATTTTAATCCAAAACCGAAATCGAAATATCTGAATATCCAAATCCGAAATTTTGAATTCGGATTCGGTATAGTGTTTTTTGAAAATTTTCAGATATTCGAACATCCAATATATTTTTATAAAAATAATACAAAATAAATATTAATTAGAAATTTTGGATATTTTTATAAGAAGTTTGGACATCCAAAAGTGTTTTAATAAAAAATATTAAAATTTTATTAAAATATACATATTTTATAAGAGTTCGGATATTAAACTTTTATTAAATATGTTAAAAAATAAATATTTTTAAGAATTTGGATATCCGACCGGATATCCGAATCCAAAATTTCATATATCTCTCAATTAAAATTTTTAGTTACATTTGTAAAAATATTTCTTATGATTAAAATTAGGTGAAAATCGAATGACTTGACAATGAAAAGCTTTAAATGATCTTAGTGAAATAGTTAAGTAATTTGATTATTATTGTATAAAATTTTCAGAATAGAAAATTATATAATATAACATGTGGCATGGACTACCTAGTGTGGGTCCACCTAAATCGTACCTAACTGAATTTTTTTTTTAAACGGCCAATGAATAAATTTTTAAGTCCGGCCATCGGGGTAAACTCATTGGCGAAAGGCTACCCACGCCCGCGAATACAGACAACGCTGGTGATCCAGCTCGCCCACCATTCCAAGAGATACCCACCACCCAAAAGCCCACTGTGGTAAAACTCTTGGCCCACTAGAAGCATATTGCACTTAGTGAGACTCCAACCCATGACCTCCACTTTGGAAAGTCATGGGGTGCCTCCTCCTAAACCACTTGATCTAGGACTCATTGGCCATACCTAATTGAATTTTAATCGGGATGGTATTTAAAAAGTATTTGATTCTTATCATTTCACTATCTACTTATATATAATATCAATGGTATATATTAAAAGTAATTATAAACTTTATTTCAAATTGATTTTCATTAACAATAAGTAAATATATATAACTGGACTAAAGACCCGTATAATACACGGGTTAATCATTAAAAATTGCTTTTGATCAAAATTATTTGTAAGTCATAATATTATTGCTAATACTTTATATATTAATTTTTATGTTTAACTTTTTAAGCTCTTGTATATCTAATATTAGTACTTTTTATTTATTAATGTCTATAAATCTAAATAGTGTATAATATGAAATGAAATGAAATTATAAATAAGATCTTTAGGTAATAAACAAATTATATTGAACATGAGAACATTCATAAACATCCAAAAACTTTTTGTATACAAAATTTGATGTTTTGTTTGTAATTTTACCATCATTGTAATATTAATAATTATAATTCATGTCTACTTGTAACTCGAGATAATGCAACATAGAGTTTCAATCGTTGTCAAGGACCAAACATATAATAATTACATAAAAGTTCAGACTGTCTTTATAATTTTTAAAATTTGGGGACCAAACATGTAGTTTAATTAAATCACAAGGACCATTTATGCAATTTTCTCTTTTTGTTGATCAAAATATGAATTTGTTTCATGCTTACATCAATTAAAAATAAATCAAAATTTCATGTTTTCATAAACAAAAACACAAATCTACAAATTGATGTAAAAACCAAAATACTAAATTTTATCTTGAACTCATAATCGAAATCCTTAAATCGCACGTACCACTGAACTGTTGCAATCGATATTTGTATATATGAGCATTGAATTAAAACTTTGTAGAAAAGTTGTTATGATTTAGAACTTGGGGTGTGAATGATATAATATAGATCAATGAAGGCGTATAAGAATTGGTGAGTTAACTTGAAACATAAAATTATTTGGGGTAAATTGAAACCATGTAATGTTTATAAATTGATTATTTGAAACCATTGATTTGATGGAATATCTAAAATCATTTTAAAATAGAAGACGAGTATGGAGTTTCTTCTCATTTGCATAGGACGAGTGAATTAGAAAACCTTTAATTCATTATATCAATAAGCAAGAATTCAACATGTTTCAATTCATAATTTTAGTGTAATACAACCAATAAAAACTCATTATATTACATGTTTCGTAGTGATAGAGTCAACTTGTTGTTGGGTGAGAAAAAAAGTTAATTATAACTTGCAATCTATTTTAGGGTTTTATTTTAAAACCATCACAAATTCCCTTTGTAATAATTTTTTTCAATGTAGTATTAGTAGAAAAATAATTCAACAAAATGAGTGTTTTCAAAATTATTTACCAAAATGGGATTTTAGTGGAAAGTTCATTTTTTTAATTCATAATATGATTGGTAAAATTAATTTTTTTAAAATAATATTATTTAAGTAAAGTTAAAAAGATAAAGATTCAATAAAATAAAAACTCATTTAGCATTTGTCATGATTTTGAAAAATTTTTTATAGTTCTTTTTAAAAAGGTTTTCTTAAAACCTTTTCAATAACGTTTAGCATCCGTCATTAGTATTTTTTATAGAATACGTGTTCTTATATACAAAAAATCGCTTTTAGAAATTAAATGGTTTATGTAACTTTTTTAAAATAACGATATATGCTATATACTTTTTAAACATAAATTTATATATAGTTATAATCATTTATATAAGTATATACATAAATATTTAAATTTAACATCATACATACAACTCTAGTTTCGTCTTACGAGACGGCTCGTTCTCGACATATGCAGCTCGGGCTCAAAACCATCTATTAAATGAATCGTAAATGAGTTCGAGCTTGTTTAAGCTCAGTTTAGTTAGAGATTTTAGCGAGTCAGTCACGAGTGTCTCACGATACGATGTGACTCATTCCTCCTTTAATTGTTATTGCGAGTTTATTAGCAACATAAATACCATAGGTAATTGAGGATTACATTTATAGTTCGAAAAATAAAAAAATAAGCCATTAACTTTTTTGTTTCATCATGATATTTATATTAAATATTCTTAAAGAATGCATTTATACTAAAAAAATTCTTATTACATCTTTTAAGCTACTTAAAACATTTTTAAAAGATATATATTTCTAAAAAGATCAAAACAACCGTGGCAACTTTTGTGTGAAATTAAAACAAAATTATAGTAAAAATCAACTTTTCTACATGAAAAGACGATTTAAAATTAAGTCTTAATTAATTAAAAAATACTTTTTAAATTTTGTTTTGTTTTCAATTATGACATATGAATCAAATGGTTTTATATTTTTATTAACCTTTGTACTTGAAAATTTTTTAATAATACTATTTTAGAGTAAAATAATTTCACCGATAGTATTATAGTAAGAAATAAATTTTCCTTAAGCATCTATATTGATAAATAAATTTTCTACTTATACTATTTAAGGAAAAAACTTCCATTGTAATTATATCAATAGCTAATTTTATTCAAATAAACTATGACTAATAATAAGGATAAATACATTTTTAGGCGATAAATCAAATAAATAAAAGCCTAAGAAAATAACACGTGTGACTAAAACTATTATTTTATTAATAAGTATAGATTAAATGTTCTCACTAGACGGTTAAATAACTAAGATGTGTTTATCTTTATAGTAGAAGTATTAAGATTCCAACTAATAGATAAAAGAGTAAAGTAATAGCCATTTTAAAATCTAAAATATTTTTATTATAATAAAAGGGTAACTATAGATGTCACATGGTATAAAATAGTAACTAAAGATGTCACATGTCAACACCACATTCACTCGTAACAAAATTTATCCGCTTCTCTCTCTTATTAAATAACTCAATTAATTACTAATTTTTATTATTTAATTATATTTTTTTATTATAAGCTATTTTTAAAAAGACTAAAAAATAGATCTTTTTATTAATGTTTATTTCTAAAGAAACAAATTTTTATAAAAGAATTTTTTTCTAGAACGTACATCATACTTTTTTCTAAAACATGAACTATTTTAAAAATGACATTTTTTAAATATGTTTTGTTTTGAAACGAAATGTTTGATTTATTTTGTAGAAAAAAACAAAGAAAGTATGAAAACAAATTTTAAAAAAGTTAATATCATTGTTTTATTACTTATAGTACTTACACATACATAATTTAAATTGCATATTATTTAATAATTAATAAATATTTTTCTAATTAACATTTTATTTTTTCAACCACGGGATCACTAAAGCTAGTAACTTATAATAAAAGAATGTTTTTGAGATGCCACATGTCAACATATTAAGCTTTCTTATTTTTATTTTCTCGCATATCTCTCCTAATAAATGATAGTAGTATATATCGTAATTAGGTTAATAACCAGTGTATTACACAGGTTGTATAAATAAAACAAAAAATAATTACTAATAAAAATTTATGAATTAAAAACCATATTTGAAGATAAAATATGATTATAATTGCAAATTAAATGTTATTCCAAGTAAATAAATAATAGATATATTATAGATAGATAGATATATAGATAAATAGATAATCTAAAAACCCATTTGTTAAATGAATTATAGTTAGTAATAAACACGAAAAGTTACAGTACGATATTTTAATATAAGATATGCATAAAATTATCTATACGTATTTGTTCAAGAGATAAAACAATTATATTATTTTTAACTCTCTTATCTAAATAGTTTCATTTTTAAATATTCATTTTAGGAATTTATTATAAAAAATTATTTTTTATAAAAATCTTGTTTGTTAAAAACTCAAGTTTTTAGTTATTCTAGTTGTTTTAATAAACTAGTTTTAGAAAGTTCCATATTTTTATAATTATTTTAAAAAATAAGTGAGTTAAAATATTTTGTTTCAAAAGGTTCAATGTTTTAGAAAAAATATGAATTTTAATTTTCTTAATAAACTTTATTTTTAAAAAAATAGTGTGATTTTTAAAAATATAGATGGGAGAGAAAAATGTATCAATTGACCAAATTAATTTTTATGAAGAAATACAAATTGTTTAAGTGTTTAAATTAATGTAATACCCTTTTGGTGGGAAATAAATTGAGAATGTTTAGAAAAATGACAAGTGTCAAAAAAATGGTATAAGAAAATAACAAGTGGTAAAAGAAACATTCTTTTATTAATATCTATAGATACTAAGTTAGTAACCTGTGTATTATACGGGTTGAATAAATAAATAATAAATAATTAGTAATAAAAATTTATGAATTATAAAACAATGTTTGAAGATAAAATATGATTATAACTAATATGAATAACTATTTCAAGTAAATAAATAATAGATAGTTTATAGATAGATAGATATATAGATAAATAGATTGTCTAGAAACTCATTTATTAAACGGATTATAGTTAGTAATAAACACGAAAAGTTACATCATGATATTCTAATATAAGATATGCATAAAATTATATATACGTATTTGTTCATGAGATAAAACAATTATACTATTTTTAACTCTCTTATCTAAATAGTTTTATTTTTAAATATTTTTTTAAGATTTTCTTATAAAAAGTTATTGTTATAAAAATATTGTTTGTTAAAACCTCAAGTTTTTAATTATTCTGGTTGTTTTAATAAAATTGTTTTTAGAAATTCCATATTTTTATAATTATTTTAGAAAATAATGATTTAAAATATTTTTTTTTAAAAGGTTCAATGTTTTAGAAAAGATATGAATTTTAATTTTTTAATAAAATTTATTTTAAAAACATAGTTTGTTTTTTTTAAAAATATAGATGACAGAGAAAAATGTATTAATTGACCAAATTAATTTTTATGAAAAGAGATAAATTATTGAGTATTTAAATTACTTTAATACTCTTGTGAAAGGAAAATAAATTGAGATTGTTTTAAAAATGACAAGTGTCAAAAAGGTTGTTTAAAAGATGACAAGTAGTAAAAAAACCTTATTTTATTAATATCTATAGACTATAGATTATAATTGCATATGAATAGTTATTGAAAGTAGATAAACAATAGATAGGTTATAGATATATATATATATATATATATATATATATATATATATATATAGATAAATAGATAGTCTAGGAACCTATTTATTAAATGAATTATAGTTAATAATAAACACGAAAAGTTACAGTATGATATTTTAATATAAGATATGAATAAAATTATATATACATAATTGTTCACGAGATAAAACAATTATATTGTTTTTAACTCTTTTATCTAAATAGTTTCATTTATAAATATTTGTTTTAAGATTTTCTTATAAAAAATTATTTTTTATAAAAATCTTGGTATTTAATTATTCTGGTTGTTTTAATAAAACTACTTTTAGAAAATTCCATATTTTTATGATTATTTAGAAAATGAGTGATATAAAATATTTTGTTTCAAAGGTTCAATGTTTTAAAAAAAGATATGAATTTTAATTTTCTTAATAAAATTTCTTTTTAAAACATCGTTTGATTTTAAAAAAATATAGATGACTGAGAAAAATGTATCAATTAACCAAATTAATTTTTATGAAGAGAGAGAAATTGTTTGAATGTTTAAATTACTTTAATATCTTTTTGGAGGTAAAAAATAAATTGAGGATGTTTAGAAAAATGACAAGTATTAAAAAGGTGGTTAAGAAGATGACAAGTGTCAAAAAAACCTTCTTTTATTGATATCTACTATTAAAACATCAAGTTTTTAATTATTTTGGTTGTTTTAATAAAATTGTTTTTAGAAAATTCCATATTTTTTATAATTATTTTAGAAAATAAGTGATTTAAAATATTTTGTTTTAAAAGGTTCAATGTTTTAGAAAAGATATGAATTTTAATTTTTTAATAAAATCTATTTTTAAAAACATGGTTTGATTTTTTTAAATGTAGATGACAGAGAAAAATGTATTAATTGACCAAATTAATTTTTATGAAAAGAGAGAAATTATTTGAGTGTTTAAATTACTTGAATACTCTTTTGAAAGGAAAATAAATTAAGATTGTTTTAAAAAATGACAAATGTCAAAAAGGTTGTTTAAAAGATGACAAGTGGTAAAAAACCTTATTTTATTAATATCTATAGACTATAGAATATAGTTGCATATGAATAGTTATTGCAAGTAGATAAACAATAGATAGGTTATAGATAGATAGATATATAGATAAATAGATAGTCTAGGAACCTATTTTTTTATTAATATCTACTATATAGAAGATATTATTTTAAACATTTTTAAATTAAAAAAATCGATATTGTAAAATTTTAAAACTTGATATTATAATGAAAATTTCACTTTAAAAATATATGACACAAATTTATTTTTTTAATATGAAGTATTTTAGTATCATTTTTTCTAAGTTTCATAAGATAGTTATATTTTCAAAATAAAATTAGAAAAACCAAAATTTTTAATAAAATAATTAAAAAACACAATCTTATAAAATGAAACTTTAAAATGATATTACTGTTGTTTTTATTTGAATTACTTATCTATTCTAACTCAGTCATATCCTATTTACAAATATCATTTATAATTTATGAAATTTTATTACATAATCAACCCGTCGATTAGACAGGATAATATACTAGTAAGATAGATAAATTAAACTAACTATATTACGAGCCATAGAGATTAGAGAGTGGATGCGATGCGGTGTTTTGAGAAACCAATCAACTTTGAGGGACCAAACAACTTTTTCTTTCATATTTAGTTTTTTCTTCATCATTTTAACATTTTGACATATTACAAAAAATATATTAATAATTCAAAATTATTATCTATTAGTCGTTAGTTTATAGACTAAATTATAAATTTTGTCTTTGAATTATATTTAAAATTATTGATCTAGTCTTTAATTTTAGTAAGTATATTAAATGCTTTTTATTTGAGATCTTATCATGATTTTTGTCTTTTTTTTTATAAAAGTTAATTTTTTCTATTAATTTTTCAAAAGTTACCATTTTACCTTATGTTTTAAAAGGACGCAAAGCATAATTTGTATTAATATTTATTTTCTTTCTGTTTTGTTATTTATTTATATATTTATTTACTTTATATATTTCTTTGCTTTTAACCACTCTTTCTATTAATTATCTTAAATATTATAAATTAATTTTAATATTTTTATTATAATTTTATTTATAGATTTCAATTTTTTTTGTAAATTTATTTTTATTTATTCACTTTACTCATTATCTTTTTAATAACACCAATAAATACTAGACAACTTTGTTTTAACTTTTTGGGTACAAGGCTCTTTAGTCATTTTAAACGGTTTGGTTTATGGTGTATATTCGAAACCAATTGGAAACGATACGATCTGGTTTATGCTTTGTATTTAATTGTTAGTGTTCAATCAAATGATTTATTTTTTGAATATAAATATAGCGTGAGCGCCGGTAACTTTAATTTTAATTAACTGTTAATAACGGGTTTTATTATTTCAAACAAAACCAAACCACTAAAAATTAAAACAGACCAAGCCAAACAATTACTTGTATGAATTATTATTATCGAATCGAGTGTTAATACATGATGGTCATGCTAATAGGATTGTCACTGATAATAAAAATAAAAAATTAAGAGCGTTATCAATTATATTATTTGTTTGAATTATTATTATCGTTTGTATTATTAAAATTCAATTTTTTTTTCTTTTATATTTGCTTTTGTATAAAAAAAGGAATATCTCAGGTTATGTGATTTAACTATTTTCTAAAATAGCTATAAATGTTTTTACTTTTTAGGCATGTATACATAGACAATAGTATTATATATGTGAGATAAAATTTTACATGTTTATTCGTATAATAATATATAAATTACTTGGGAAAAGAATCCAAATCCAAATATCCAAATATGCATATATATCCGCATATCCACTTTATGTATCGTATATGTTTTTCAATAAACATAGTACGTATTATGAACGATGAGACTGTTTTTCAATAAATTTTGAGAGCCTAAATATTTAAAGACCTCGTGCATTGGCATGCGCTCAAGAATGGTAATTACGACAATCAAATAATCAAAACTGGTGCACGATGTCACGTCTCGACTTTTGAAAAAGACGTAAAGCGAATGCGGAAAGTACTGATTTATTAGAAATGACGTTAAAAAGAGGAAGTGGAAAGATGTTTAAACTAAAGATGGTCGTAACTGGAAGGACTACGACTCAAAGTTTTGATACATATAACAAGTGCATGTCACTTTGCGACATTTATGTAACACAACTTTATTCCATTTTAATTTCTTAATAACACAATGCGACGTGATGACATTTGACATCTAACATGTGTTTTTATTTGTTGTTATTCTTGTAGTAATTATATAAAAGTCTATGATATTTTTTGTAAGCTAAAATTTAAAACACCAAATAAATGTGTTTTGCATGACGGCTTATACATGCACAAATTAACTTACTATACCCCACAAAATACAGATCGGTTTAACAAAAAGTTCACACCAAAACGTTTAAAAAATACACAGGTTACAATTATAGTCTCAAAAAAAATTTAAACATGATATATTAAAATATATAACTAAAACTTTAAAAAAATTAAGTTTTTTTGGTTCATGGGTTGATAATGTAAATTTTATGTAATTTACAGTAAGTTTAAGGTTATTATATAACTAATTGTAATGGGCGAACTGTAAATAATGTTAAAAATATTATTTTACGCTCAAAAATGGTTGTATCTTATGGATTGAGTAAAATAATTGTTCTTGATTTTCGGATATTTTAATATACCACTCTCGTATGTTTTATATATATCATAGATAAAATGTAAACAATTACTATATTATGTTACACTAAACCACTAACCAATCGAAAACTTTTTAACCGCAAACTAAAGCGATTATTTAATATTATTAATAATTAAATTTAGTAAACTCGTGTATTACACAGGTTGAATAAAAAATATATTTTTAAAAATAAAAACTTATTAATTATAAAATTCAAAAGTTTTAGAATGAGATATGATTAAAATTAAATATGACTAACTGAAAACAAATATAAGTAAATAACTATAAGTAATAAAATAATAATGTCAACTTTTAAAACTTTTTTTATTTTTTTTAATTAAACATTTTGTTTCAAAACAAAATCATTTTCAAGAAATGTCATTTTTAGAAAATCATACTATAACTCTCAGTATTAATGATTTGGGGTTTATATAAATTTTACTTTAAAAAAAATAAATTCTAAAATTTTTAAAAATAGTTTGATGTTTTAGAAAACAAAATTATAATTTTTTTTCTTTAAAAATTAGATTAATTAAAAGATCTCTTTCTTATTAAGAAACTATTTTAAATCTAAAAATAATATTATTAGTAATTAATTTAGTTATTTAATAGGAGAGAAAATATGAAAAAAATTTGATGAGAGTGAATTTAATGTTCCCAAGTGTGACCCTTAAATATATTTTTATTTGAGCAGAAAGATTAAACGTATAAGAATAGTTTTGAATTACCACTTATTAATGTAGGGGTGTGAACGAGTGTATTTTTCAAACCGCTAGCTACAAATCTTGAGGAAACATATTTTAGGATGTATTGTTAATAGGAATAGCAAAATTGGGCAAATTATATTTTAATAATTTAAATTATAACCTATTGACCGGTAATAATTCATACTATAAGTTTGACCGATAATAATCTTAACTTTCTTTTTTGTTGCCAAAAGCAACCTAGTAGCATAATCATTTATGTATTAACATTTAATTTCATTCGATTTCACTCACGGTGATAATTTTGAATGCCCGGTCTTTCTAGCCTAACTAATATAATGGATTATTATCATCCGATAAGTAATAATTTGGATTATTAAAATCAAATTTGTCATAGGAATATGAAGGTAGAGTTTAAGGGTTACATGGATGTGAAACTCATTATTGACATTTAATCACTTATTTATTTATTTAACTTTTTTGGTATAGTGTCTTGCTAGACAGTGGTACATAAATTTTAAGGGTGTGTGATGATACAAACTACTTATGAGTTACTATATAGCGGTTCCCTTTAAGCTTGTGTCTAGCCAAACTTAAAGAGACCAAACTCTGGTTTCAATTTGAGGTTATTCAATATATAAGGTCGAATTACATGCATATTTTTCTAGTATCCTTTAAAGTGCACTCGGAAAGCGTTAAAACATACAACCTTTGAACAAACATTATAAAGCACAACATGATGCCATGAATTGCTGACTAAGTTTCACAAAAATCAATGTTGATACAAAAGTGTCATGTTTAGGCTTTTGAAAACGACAAAGATTCGAACATAAAGATCAATTATTATTATTAATAATTCGAAAAAGAAAACGTTAAAGATGGTGGTGTGTGGGAAGATTGTGTAAAGATGGTCGTAATGGGGAAGTAGTACGGCTTATATTGTCTTTTATGTTTTGTTCATATTATTTGTTACTTGTCGTTTGCAAATATACATTTATTCTAAACAATAGATAGCTATAAAGGTTTGACTGGTGTCACGTTTAGATATTTCAATAAGTTTTTCTACTCAAGTGCAGATATATGTAATACAACATAAAATATGAAATACTATATAACGTATAAATAATTTCACATAATCACATGTGTTGATTGTCACGTGACCATGTAGGCCACCCCTAAACGTTTTTTTATGTATGTTAGAGTAGAATTCTTTGAGAGAAATTTAATTTACATGAACTACTAAGATTGGTTGTTTACGTAAACAGTACAAATGTATGACGTGATAGTGTATTGCGCTTAAATGATTGATATTCTATAGATGATTAAAATTAGTTTCTATTTGTTTTTTTAAAATAGTTGAAGTTACGATCAATTGAAACTATAAAAAATTGTATTTGAAGTTGTGTACGCTTATTGTTGAAAAGATTTGTTTACTCGTATTATCTGATGTTCAAGATTCTACTGTCTACTAGAAATAATATGAAAGAAATATTACACGGATCATTATTGTGGTACGCCCATACTCAACTTTTGGTCACAGTTGAAAATTTACGCCTTTGATTTTTAATGTTCACTATATTTACGTTGTGTTAGATTTACATATTCGCTTGGTTTAAGAAACTCAGGTTTCTATTATCTATTAAAATATTGATATGTACTAAATATCCCCCTATCTTCATTCGTTTTAAAATATAGAATCGAGAATTTTTACAGGAATACTTTTTCTTGTAAGTTTGAAAATTGTGTTTCACTATATATATGTTTTAGCATTCAAATTTACTTATAATTTCACATCATTCTATAGCACAAGACTTAAACCCTTAAAGCCACATTTTAAGCCAGCCACTTAAACCCTTAAAGCCACATTTTAAGCCGGTCACTTAAACCCTTAAAACCACATTTTAAGCCGGCCACTTAAACCCTTAAAGCCACATTTTAAGCCGGCCACTTAAACCATTGACCTTTTAAAAATGGACATCATTTTAATCATCTGGATAATGTGAGAGTAAACCGCTAAAAACCCTTTGTTAATGCATTTTGGTTTGGTTTTATTAGAGGTTTGGACTTAACCTAGGCCTGAATTTACATCTGGAAATTGGAATGGTCTTTATATAAAACCATGGTTTATACAGATACTTGCATAGTTGCATTTTGAATTTGTTGGGCTTGGGCCCATGTTTCAATTTAATGTGGTATTATTTAGAAAAATAACCAATGGTTGAAGCAACGGTCCACGGTTGAAACATGTTCAAAAAATTAAAAGCGCCCACCGTGGGGCTCGAACCCACGACCACAAGGTTAAGAGCCTTGCGCTCTACCAACTGAGCTAGACGGGCTTGTTGACTTACTTAAAAACGTTTATATATAGAAGCCATTAATTTAGACGCATAAAACATAAAACCATTACGTATTTCGAGTTTTTATATATTTTGAAATCGATTTTTTTATTCCTTATAAACTTTACAGCGGATTCGGACTTGTATCACTGTATAAACCAGATGACATCACAATCAGTTTTGAAACTTAAAAAAAAAGTATATAATATACAAAGAATAGTAGGGCATTAGATGCTAATCATCCAAACATCAACAATTACAAAGTTCAGACCTCAAACATTAAAATGGAACAAGCTCCATAGCTTAATCCAAGTGGTCGTTGGTTCACTTCAAGTTAAGTCAAAGGCAAAACAAAAAAAAGCCATCCTATTCGCAGTTTGCAAGTTTAACTGGGAAAACAAACATATAACAGGTTCAACCTTTGAAGGTCCATAGCATACGAATCAAACTGACATGGTGGTAAAATCCAACATGCTGGAAAACCTTGATTCAAAGGCCATTTTTCTAATCAGATTTCAAATATAGCCAAAGAAACTTTATCTACTAAACTAAAATCACCCATGAAAAGTTCGATCTTTCGTTAAATCGTTATGATTACATACTTATCAAGTCCACTTTCGACTTCCAAATCGCTAGCATAAATATCATCTCCATGTTATTACAAGTTTACAACATAAGTTTGTTAAACATCGTCTGCAAGATCTTCAGATACAAAAGGGAAACCAGTTGTAGAAACTTCAAGATGGCCTGCAACATACCTCGGTACAACTAAGTCCCACCTATCAAAACAAAAGGGAAAAAATCAATAATGTAGTAAGACCATCAAAGGGGGTGTTTGGGACTAAGTTACTAAAGCTACTTACTGTGTTTTAAATTTTGAAAAACCAATTGCTGTTCTAAGAATGTTTGGAATGGTTTGTCTATATAATCTGTGGGTAAAGCTGTTCTGTTAGTGTGGGCAAAGTCAGGTTGGGTTAACCAGCAAATGCTTGTGTATACATTTAAGTTCAAAAGATAATTGCCTCGCAAAATATGATTGCAGAGAAAGTGATCTATGAATATCTTTATGCATTTGAGTATACTTTAGATAACTTTTACACTCAAGCACCTTTGAGTATTTGACCAGTTTTGTGGCTGGATAAACCCATTAGCTTAACCAGTTTAGCCACAGGAGATCAAATACTACCCAAATCAACCCGTTTAGAGGCAATGAGCCACATCTAATTTGACTATTCAAGCCAACTGCAAGCCTAGTACTCAGGCCTACCACAAAGAAAGTTATTGATGGAGAAACATGTCAAACTGGTCAAACATGTCAAAATGCACCCAAGGTAGTATTTTTACGGTATAAAATCCATAAATCATTTTATTCAATATCTTCGATTATTTTCACATTTGACAAACTAAATGTTCATAAAAATTAAAGATAATGGACAAAAAGTGTCCCAGTTTGAACCATATCAAAATTTCCCTGTTTTGACCGATTACTCAACTCACCCATGTTGCAGCCTTTAATTTTAGTAGAAGTTCAAAAAAAATGAGAAATAAAAAGAATGATAACCTACTTATTACGATGTGTTAAATGCCTTTTCGATAACACGAAGATGAGATGAGATGACATTTCAAGAATTTTAGTTACCTCAGCATTATCATACTCGAACCGAACCACAAAGGTACAGGTGCAATTTTCTTTATCATGCAACTGTCTTTCAACCCTTACAAGATTTGCATCAGAATAAAGTGCATGGTCTTCATTTGCCTGATAATATTAACAAACATGAATAGATAATCACAAACTATATCCCCTATTTATAATACACAGAAAGATGAGTTTTGCAGCAAATATATTGGGCTGTATTTTATTGGTAAAGGATAAAATACCAAAACATGGTAGCTAAAAATGAAACAAGTTAAATGGGTTAACATTCATCTCATGTTACTGTGTTCAAATGCTTGTAATGTCCTAACTCATTTTCTTTATAGAAATTTGATTAATTTATAATTAACTTTTGGTGTCTTGTCATATTTGATGCATTAACTATTTACAAACTTCTAAAAATGGGCAAAAAAGTGTTAATGGATCGGCGTATCCGGACTTGAACCATATTAATCCACATAAACGCTACACATTTTGACTCATTGCCCAACCCACCCAGTATTCAACCTCCATGCATGAGGGTTATCCTTTTGTGAAATCTTGTTTTTAAAAAACAGAGGCATACTGCTGCACACACACCACTTGTTAATAAATTTATCAGCTCACCCTAGAGATGGTAAATTCAGCCTATTTACATGACAATGCATCAATTTGGGTTCTAAATTATCAATCACTGATCAAATAGGTGAGGCAAAAAAATGTAAGCAAAAAAAAGAAAAGAACAAGAGTCTCAAAAGTTTTAATTGTTCTTGTGATCATAATTAATATACAGAATACTAGTTAGCAATGTAGAGATGGCACATGTTTTATGTACTTCTAAACGAAAACGATCCCTTTATTAGTGTAAACACCTCTAAAGTTCACGATAAAGTAAAATTTAAATATGGTCTTTTGCGGAATCCAAAGATATTACATAATTAATCATTTAATCCCTTAACTTTTAGAGACAGTATAAGTGGGTGGATGTAGGCCGCCCATACATTCAAGTTTCTTCAATATGCCAACCTATATATTGCATCTGAGGTGTTAACATCTTACACGTTATAATATTTTTCATTTAGGGGCAATTTCATCATCCAGCACGTTTTCGTGCCCGAACCGTATAAATGAAACTAGATGCATTCTTTGATGATTTATTAAGTAGTTCCAACATATGGGTGTTGAATCCACAGATATTACATAATTAATACCTTAACTTTTAGGGATAGTATAAGTGGGTGGGTGTAGGCCGCCCATATATTCAAGTTTCTTCAATATGCCAACCTATATATTGCATCTGAGGTGTTAACATCTTACACGTTATAATTGTTATCTTTTCTTAGTGGCAATTTCGTCATCCAGCATGTTTTTTGTGGCGGAACCGTATAAATGAAACTAGAATACTAGATGCATTCTTTGATGAATTATTAAGTAGTTCCAATATATGGGTGGCCTTAGTGACAAAAGTTAAATACTTGAGTGGCCTCCACATACATTATCCCTTATTTTTAACAACGCAATGCCTGATTCTTTGTATGATAAAATTTGTTAAGTTTTCAAAATACAACAAGAAGAGGTCATTTTTCACATGATCCTAAACTTAATACAAAGGCCATTTCCATTAAGGTTTTAAAGTCCAGTGGTTTAATAATTGCAATTATAGGGCAATTGTCAAAACAAAATCCATGGACTTCCATTATTTCTTTGTATATGAGTTCCTAGACTTTATCTTTGGCTCTTTGCATGATCAAATTCATATAAATACTTTCCTTCAGTGCATGATTAATCCAATTAACTTCTTAAACAATAACAAAAATGTATTTTTAATATCATTTAAGTAACTGAACTTAAAGAAAAGGATCTTTTCGTTAAGTTTCAAAAGTCTAGGGATTTATCATTCACAATTAAGATCCAAGGTTAGATGCAAATATAGCAAAAGTCCATAAAGCCTTTTTCAACAATGGCCCTGAAAAGCTAAAGTTTAGAGACTAAATGCAAGTTTGTGAAAATCTATATCCAATTTTTTTAATTGATAATTGCCCTTGTAATAATTCAGTAATCAAGTTCTCTATTAAAAACTCAAAGGGACTCCAGCTTAATATAGAGAAACAAAACCAGAATAGCAATAAAAGAAAATAAATAAAATGCAAATCATACCCTGAAGCATAGCAAAAGATCACCAACTTTGACTTTGTGACATTCTGAAGCCTCTAAAGGGATTGAACGCTCACGTATCGCGTTTCTGACATTCACCCACTCATCTTGATCATGACTAAAACCAGAAAATCTCACACGCACTTCCTGTTAAAAAAAGAAACATACATGTGATTCTTTGATGCATACTAACTCAACCCTTTCATTTAAAGTAATATTATTTTCTGCAGTAATAATTAAAACGGTAACTCATTTATAAATAGTAAAAGCAGACAAAAGAAGTAATTTTGGGTCAATCCAACCAGAATTGGCCCATTCCAACACATACTAAAAAAATGACACGTTTCAACCCGTACCCATTTTGACTCGTAAACCAGCCAGCCTGAGCAGCTGACCTTGACACCTCTAGTATAAGGATTAAGGAAATCCCTCTAATCGATGTCTTTTTATAAAAGGTGGAAGCTTCCACCATAAGCAGTCACTTAAGAAACAGATCAGAACGAATGGTGTGTACACACACACACACATATTTGAACATGTGTTCAATAAAGACAGACCAAGTAAAAAAACTAGCTAAAAAGGGTCAGATTGTCCGTTTAGTTAGTATTTACTAATGGGTTGATTCTATTATGTTTAGGTCATAAAAATGGGTCACAAACCAGAATAATGGGGCGAAAGTCAAACAGAGTGTTTTTAAGCGTACGACCTCTTAAATAGTTTATTATAAATTATAACTAGAATATAATTGAAATAATATGATCTGTTTTAATATTTTATTCTTTTTTGACACACAAGAAAATAAATTTAGAAGTTGGACGAGGATCATTTTGGATCATCCCCAAGCCAACCTCACATGTTCACTCATACTAAAATTACCCAATTTGACCCACTAAAACCAGCAAGAGACACCCATTTTGCCACCTCTACAGAAAACCGTAGTGTGATATATGCAGTTGTGATAGCAAAGTCTTACAAGCTCGCCAGTGTACATAACTCTGAAATTAAGGAATGTAGCAACGTCATACCTGGAAAATTAGTGGAGGAGATTATTACAAAACTGATGGTTCAAAGTCCATTATATAAGCGGAGGCCATCCATGCATTCAACTCTTCTTAGTAAGGTCACTCGTGTATTTGAAACTATGTTACAGCCATCAAAGTATGTATATGATTTTGTTTAATATAACAAATGTAGATAAAAACAGGCTTTATGACAAGAAACTTTGTATCGATCCATCAAAAGTAATGACCCAACAATTTAATGTGAAAAATTAGGTGTTCTTGTCATTTTACAATATTCAGGCATGTTTTAAGGAGTATTTGGTATAGACGAAACTGGATGCGTGGGTCGCGTATAAGTTAATTTCAATATATCATTGCCCTATGAAAAAAGGTGTTACTCTTGAGCAACCAAATTACATTATCCCTTTTAAGTCTCACAAAAAGTAAATATCTCTCTCAAAATCATCACAAGTATTTAAAGGTACTGACCAAGCAAAATCCTTTGCTGACAAAGCTTCAAAAGTCAAATCTGCGGTTTCTTTAACTCTTTGAGCTGTAGAAGAAAAATGGTGAAATGCAAGCAGCTTAGCGTCCTCCACTAATGGTTATAATTGGTTCAAAAAACAAAGTGCATGATTATTGACAATCAAACATAGATATGCTTTCAAGAATATATGTCAAGGCTAAGATTTGGTCCAAAAAGTTCAAAAAGATGAGTTATAGAAATAAATTCTGAAGCAAGGATTGTAATAAGGGTTAGATAAGACCATCTCTAATGTATTCACCAAAACATCAAAATGTTGTATAATTTTGACGCAACATTATTCAACATACAAAAATTTCATAATTCATATATTTATTATGAATTCAAGATTTCATAATTCAAATATTAATTATGAATTCAACACGAAATAGTAAAAGTTAATATACATATATATACAATATATATATACACACACACACACACACACCACACGGTCCACACCCTTCACATTGAGACATTTGAGACGGATGCCATATTATTTTTTATTATTCACTTAAATAAAATAATTAATTTATTAGATAGATTTATGGACATACAAAATTTGTAAAATCACATTTTTTTGTTTTAAATAAAAATCTGAAGTAAAGTTTGATAATTTTACTATTCACTTATATTTGTTAACTAATTCCTAAAATAAATTTATATAGATACAGATTATAAATTTCTTTTTCTGTCTAACAAAAAAAATTGAAGCAAGAATTTGGTGAATACATTGAGTTTGAATTACTTTTTTGTAAGCATATTCCAAGAATCTAGTCACTCTACACCAAAATGGTGCACATGTTTGGTGCACGGATTGGAAATTCTCAGATGAAACATAGTTCTTTTCAAGAAGCTTAAAAAGATGAACATTAATACGCACATAATCATACATGTTACAAAAATTCACAAAATGTTAATCTATAAACATTATAATTTAAGTTTTCATGCTAGATAAGAAAGAACTTTTATTTATTCATTTAATTAATATATAACACCTTTGGGCTTCGTAGGTTTTTCAGATACAGCCTGTGCTTTCGACAAGGCAACAAGATTTTTTAGAGCAGTTGGTGAAGAGTTTAGAACTGCGAGCTTATTTTTCACTAAATTTGATTCAACAACTGAGCTTTTACTCTTAGCTGCTGAATATAGTTGTCTATCGAGGAACCAGGTGTGCACCTACACAAGAGAAACAAAAACAGATTACGGTGTTGTTTGGTTTGTAGTCGGGAATCACTATGGCAGTATGGCTATGGACTTGATATTAGGTTGAATAGAAATGGGCTTGTATTTTAATTAGGTGGGTATGAAGGATTCCTGATATTACAGGTTTTAATAGCACTCCTCCAAATCTTCTCAAACCCATACCCAATGTCATCTTTGAGGTAGTGCGTCCGCACAGTGCCTCAAATTTTTTGACCTCAAAATTTGCTACCAATACATGCCTGATGAAAATATAGGATTTGCCAATTTTTTAAGTTCATTAAACATTCAAATTGTTTACACAATGTAGTGATTGCATGTAGAATCTTATTGGCTACTCTTATGTCTGTTACTATACCAGAAATAGAAGTTGCTAGGATCTTATATACATTTTACAGGCTTAATGGATGAGCAGTATCATCCACTGAAATTCATATTTTGGAGAAAATTTATTACAAAGATTTGATTGAACATTTTTGTAACAAAGAATGCTAAAAATATGGCATCTTTCAATAAAGCCATCTAGTTATATCATCCAGAAGGATGACAGTATGACAACATTTACTTAGACTTTATTTTTAGTAGCTACATTTATGTTAGCATATGGCCTCCAAAAACTCATAGAGGCCTGGCCCTTGCATGGCCACACATACCCTCAAACTAAAAACTCCCTAAAGAAAGTAAAAGCATATGTTAAACATACAACAAACCTGGTCCCATGTTATGATAGATTTTCCATTTCTAGTAGCTGAGCCACTGCAATAAAGATAAATGATTAAAAGAAAAACTAGTTCTCAAGAAACTATCATCAGGCAAAGAAAACCTTTCACCTAGCACGGGTTTGCATTTTAAGCAAAATTTTACCTGAATTTGCTTGCGAGTTCTTCACAAAACTTCTGCTTTTTTACCTCTTTACCCTGCTTCCTGTGTAAGTGTTCCATTTCTAGGACCTACCAAAAACATTTATTAATATTGATAGAACATTACTAATGCCTGCTAAATCACATCCAAGGTGTTCTACGTAAATTATGATTTAAGGCAATAGTTTGCAAAGTGTTAGCCTCCATGAGTACATTATACATTAATGATAAACCTATATAATAGGTGTAAAGATAACCCTTGGGATCAAATTTTGTTTAAATAGTGTCATAAACAGATAAACTTAACACCAATCCAACTATCAACTGTAAATGTGCTATAAAGGTTAGCAATAAATAATGTGGTGGTCGCCCCGAGTATTCAACTTTTTTTCATAAAGCCTGCTCATTGAACTACTTTATAGGCCACCATAGCATGCATCTTGTTACATTTATACCGATTCCAACCAAAACCATGTCACATGATGAAAATGCCATTAAATTTTTTGGAGAACACGAAATTTCACTTAAGAAGTATCACCATGTAAAGAGCATTGTCATCATGCAGCATGTTTCTGTCCTGTTTAGTCCCAATATATAGGTGTCCTTAATTTTTTAAAATACTAAAACCAACAAGGGCATTTTATCAATCAGCGTGTTTTTAGATGGAATTGATATAAACTAAACCAGACATAAGACTATGATGTAGCTTCAGTTTATTGGTGGCAAGACGAAAAAACAGTTGAATCTGGGATGGCCACGAGTCACGACATACATCATCCCTAAAGTTTAATATGGTTGTGTGAAAAGAATTTCACAAGAAACTTTATGCTCCATCATCATTTATAAGGCTTGCATTGTTACAGTAAGCCTATTTAACATAGAAAGTCCTTTCCTTGTGAATCTAACATACTTGTTGAATGCAATAAGCACTCAAGGCACAAACAGTTGGGGCTAGGCACAAAGTATAAAAATATCATTTTATAGGTTTCATACATCTTTAGGCTTATTTTGGGCTAGTTTAAATATAATTCCAAACTTGGGGCTAGTGTAATTGTTTCAAATCCATGAGATGATTTTTGGCTGGAATCCAGCCGGAACTTACCTGAAAATGCACCCAAGGCCCTGAAAATGGGGCTATGGTGAACTGGTGATCTCCCCCTAAAAACCAAGTCATGTCATTATAGTTGTTCTTAATAATGTAATAACTTTGTCTTGAAGTCAAAGTGTGTCTTGTTTCTATTACAAAGTGACATCAAAAAATACAATTTACCACAACAATTCAGGAGAAAGTGTGCTTGAACCAAAACCATCACGATCAGAAGTTACCAATTTGGATAAACACATGCAAAAGCATAAAGCGTACAACCATAACAACTTATAAATTCTGAAACATCTATGAATCAACAAATGACGGATAGCTCACACTTTTTTCCATAAAAAGCACAAACGAGTTAAAATGAAACTTTCCGGTGACAAAATAGCTTATGCAATTCATGTATGAAAAAATGTACCTCTGCGAGTGTAAATTCGGAAGCATTCTCTGTTTCTGTAGTCTCCATCGGTTCGATTGCCATCGTCGCTCGCGACGGTGTCAGGTGGTGAGGGTTTTAACGATAAACAACGATTCTGGTGACGATTTAACGAATTGAAGAAGGAAGATGTGAGATTAACCGCGATCGTCGTTCATTGGCTTTTGTCTCCGTCGTCGTCGTCGATCGCCTCCGATTGACGTTGATTTTGAGTTGGATTTCACTTTCAGTTCGAGTTAGGGCTCAGTGATACTGATAGTGATGGTTTCAGCAGCCATATGCTTCCTATATATGTAATCGTTAAAATGGTATGGTATTCATTTCTAGTTTTTTTAACTAACTGTGTCTTCGCACCCCCCACAATTTGACGATTGAAATTCATCGAAAATACCCAATTAATTTTAAAAACGTCATTATGTCTTTTGACTTTTTATTTTCTCATTTGTTTGCATCCTGAATACTAACATCGTTAGTAATGTTTTTAGAATCGGATCGGACATCGAACTGAACGTTTTACTGGTTTGGTGGTCGGACCGGTTGGACCGTATTTAACTATATTTATATATGTAATTATATATAAGTAATTTATATATGTATTTTATATTTATATATAAAATTTAACCATATTTGTATATCTAACGTATTAATTTATGGTTTAACACCCCGTTTTTACCCATTAAAATCCAAACAAAAAATACCAAAACCGGTCCGGTTTCCCAGTCTGACCAGTGGTTCGGGACGAACCGGCTGGTTCAACCACTAAAAAACGATCCGTATCAGACCGGACCAGCAACCGGACCGATCCTCGATCGGACCGGCCGGTTGAATCCGGTCTCCAAAACACTGACCGTTAGGATTTCTGTTAAAAACTTTGTTAAAAAGACTAAACTACCCTTAAAATTTCAAAAAAAATTATGGGACCCACCCACCCATTTATTTTCTTCACATATTAAAACTCTATATCTGTAAAACTCACGCAACGTATCTCTCTCACATCTCACTTATCTCCATCACCACTATCACAAACCCCATCACCACCACCGAAACCTCCATCCCCACCACCATAACCACCTATCATCACCTTTACGGCTCTATCACATCCTACACGTCACTACCACCATAACTTGCCCACCGCCACCATAAGCTCCCCATCACCGCTACTAAAACCTCTCGTCACCATCACGCCCACCACAACCTCCTGTCACCGCCACCACGATCTCCCTTCACCCTATCGCAACCTCCCCTACACCGCCATTGCCACCCCCAACGCCATCACTACAGCCCCAACATCACCCCCACGACCGCCATCGCCACCACCATAACCCATATTCGCCATCGCCACAACCTGATTACCCGCCACAGTGCCCGTCACCACTACCACAACCCTCGATCGCTGCGCACCACAACCCCCGTCACCACCACCACCACAGCTTCTATCACCGTTATGTGTATGAGAACAAGTGAGATAATGATAGCAGTGGCAGAGTTTGAATACTCGCGCAGGGGAGGGGGGCGAAAATAATTTTTGTTAGGGGGGGCGAACTCGAGTTTTATATAAAAATTTACACTACCGGACTAAAATTTAACACTACCGGACTAAAATTTAACACTACCGAGAAAAAAAGCCCCCCCCCCCCCCCGGTCTTAACTATGCTCTGCCATTGAACGATAAAGAGAGAGAGAGAGAGAGTGTGTGTGTGTGTGTGTGTGTGCGCGCGTGTGTGTGATAATGAGAGAGAGTGTGTGTGACAATGAGAGAGTGTGTGTGTTTTTTTGTAGTAGGTGTTATGTGGATAGTAGTACCTGTGGTGGTGGTTCCGGTGATGGTGATGGCGATTCCAGTGGTGGTGATGGTTAGAGTGTGGTAGTGGTGGTGGCGGTGATGGAGAGATAAGACAAAGAGTGATGATGGAGGTGTTTGGTGAAGGTGAAGATGAATAATGTGTTTATGGTCAAGTTGGGTAGGTCATTTTTTAAGGATAGTTTTGTCTTTTCATAAAATATTTAACAGAAATACTAATGGTGTTAGTATTCATGGCGCAAATGGATGAAAAAAATGAAAATAAAGGGGATATACTGATGATTTTAAACTTTACGGATGCAACTAGTTATTTTTTGTACATGTTGTCACACCCCAACCTTGATGGCGGAAACGTCGAGATGTAAGGATCAAGATTGTTCACAACCACATAACGCTATATTTAAATGTAAATATTAAAATTATAAGTTTCAAAAGGAAATGCAAACGTAAGTCTCAAATATGAAATAAGTTCAAACATAAATCAAAACATAACATAACATTTCATTTATTTAACTAGGTCCACGTCCTAGTTTTATTGCAAACTTCAAAATACCACTTTAAACTTGGGGGTTACCTGAAACATGAAAAAAATAAAGGTCAACTGTAATAGTTGGTGAGTTTCCAAGGTTTTTATACATAATAATACCAAGGTTACAAGTAGCAATTCATGTCATAGGTTATAATTTAGTAAGGTTATAGAACACATATCATTACAACCAACCTCGACTTGATTACAAGTATATAAATTGGCTAAATGTGTTTGGTTCCCATGATGAACAAGCCTGCGTCATCAGGAGCCGGCAATACCTCGGCTTTAGTACCAAATAGGCTTGTCAGACCCAAAGATCTAAGACGTCGCCAAGCTAGCAATAGTTAATGATTGCAAACAAAAATATGTATCTCATATAAACACTTACAAAACACAAATAACCATGACAAAAAATATGAATTGCAAGTGCTTACAAGTTTAAACGTTTACAAGTGTATGAGAATAAGTATCATGTTCACCCCAAATTAATGTGAAAAATATAAAAAGAGGCAAGGAAAACACACTTGGTCAATAAATATATAATGAAGATTAATAAGATTAATATATGTCATTCCAAAATAAAACGTCACAAGGCACCTAAATATATAAATATTACAAGATTTAGGTTAATAATAAGATTAACAGTTTAAATGAACTAGGGTTTCAATTTGGTATTTGGGGTTTTTGTCAAACATCGATATTTAACAAAAGGAAAACAATTATATGTTTTCTTGTAATAAATGAAAATGAATATATTTATATTTTATACAAAGATATGAAGGAGAAAATATTTATAATAGTTTGAAGTATTTAGATATAAATTTAAAATAAAGTTTTATAACTAACAAAATTAATACGTTTTTTATCAATAATTTAAAAGCAATGTTTGAACCAATAATAATTTATTCTTTACTATTTACAATTCATGAAAAAAAACCAAAAGTAATCTTTGTTAAAATATTTAAAAGAAATTATTTAATTGTTTAAAAAAATATATATAAAAAATTGATTTGTTGCTTTTACAAAATTTAAAGTTTACAAAATCCATTTTTATGTTTATTTAAAATTTCTAAAATCAATTTAAGGCTGAAAAGCCTTTTAAAAAAATGAATAAGGGAGCCCGGGTTCGAACCCGGGACCTCAAGATTGTAAGGGTAAATGTCTAACCAGTGAACCAGGGTCGTGGCCTTGGTATCACTTAGTTTTTACTTCTTAAAAACCATATAAACAAAACCCCCAAATCCCTTAGGACCCTAATTTCCAACCGAACCAAATTGAAAGCTAAATCACGATTGTGAGTTGCAACAAACATAGGGCTTTGATTCCCCACTGAATTTCGAGCATATTCATGTATTCAATTACCCGTTTTGGGGACGAATCGTGGAAGAACATACGAGAACTGGTCGCGGCTAGTGTTGTAGCTTGATCAGGTCGCAAATAGCAATGATACCTAAATTCGTTCAACAGGATACTTCTAATAGATCCAATGATGGGAACCCTTTGTCAATTGTGGGTTAGAGGACTCGGATAAAGGTCCACGAGTGAATTGCAGGTTGCGACGTTTAGAGGGAGGTTGTTCGAAACGATTAAGTGTAACTTAGGTGAAATTGGAAATGTTAATGGTTTAGGAATAGTTAAACGATCGTTTATGTTCGATTAATTAGATTATTATTATGTTTTAATTATCAAACGGTTAACTTATTGATTAAAGTTTTGGTTTCAAGTTTGATCCTCTTCATAACCGAGTTAAAACCCAATTAAGCCTTACGTTTAGGTTCGAATCATGTTCTGGAGACGATTGGAATCGTTTGAGGTTCGAAATTCGAAGGGTTTATGCGGTTTCGAGGCTCGCTGGACTCTAGGCGAAGGTGACCGGAGTGGCCGCCGGAAATACGGGGGAGAAGAAATGGGGGTGAGGGTTGGTTTTTAAAGAAATTACACATTGGTCCCTGCAGTTTAGGTTTTATTATTTTATGTCCAAAACTCCTATATTAAGTTTCTTAAATGACTAACCAAACCCCCTAACTCAATTAATTTAAGTTTTAATATTTTTTAGCAACTTAATAAAGTATTATTAATGTTGTTATTATTATTATTATTATTATTATTACTAGTATTATTATTATTATTATTATTACTAGTATTATTATTATTATTATTATTATTATTATTATTGCTATCATTATTATTATTTAATTAACTTACAAACTTTAATTTAAACAAAGAATCTTACAATAATAGCCCACCAAGTTTCATAAATAGCATAAATAAACCATATAAGAATTAACAAAGTTAACTTTTAATTAACAAAAATACGAGATGTTACACATGTCAACGATGCAAATAGTAATTTACTATTGATAATTTTATTCGCCCTGTGTTCTCGAGTTTGCTTTAGTAGAAAAAGAATTAATTTGTTTCTTTTATTTTTTTTATTTTTTTTCTCTTTTTTTCTTCGTTTCCTTCCGGTTTGGAAGGATTCATTTTATGTTTTATTTTCTTTTCATTTTCTTTATTTTCCATTCTTAAATAAACTCGGAAACATAACTTTCTTACTTTCTTTTCATTTCCTTCGTTAAAAAAACTCTGGAACACAACAATTTTTTGTCTTTACTTCGGATTGATTTCTTTTGACTTCTTAAATTAACTCGAAAACATTGCGTTATTCATGATGGTCAACACTCAACTGGGACGGTTCATCGATTTCTGTCTCGTTGAGGGTCTATTCCCCATTTAGGAAAAAAAAACATTTTTATTTCTTTTTCAAATTTAAAAAAATAATTATAATTATTTATGTGGAATTTTGTGAAGGGGGAGGGGGTAAATAAAAAGAGTAAATTACATTTTTCATCCTTTAATTATATATAAAATTGCATGTTTCATCCTTAAAATTCAATAATTACACAAATCATCATTTATTTCTAAAGTTGTCACACATTACGTCCTTTCCACTAACAGACATTTAATGTCCTGGTTAATTTCATATTAAATCACAAATTTACTCTTATTAAGTAAAGGATAAAAAATAAAAGATAAAACAATGTAAACCAAACTCTCATTCTTCAACCTCTTGTGCCCCATCTTTTATCCCTATCACTATATAACTTTTTAGTTCGGATGGAAAATACCATCGGATAATCAGCTGCCATTAATTTCGAACTCTTTGCAGTTGTTTTAACTAGTCGTCTTCTCCACCAATTTCTCTAAGAATTCTCGTAAAATCAAATGGTAATTGAAACCGGTAAAACAAGTACATCCCATTGCCTTTCGTGAGTTCATAGAAGCAATATGAAGAAATCATGGCACCACCTCCACTACGATACCCAACGAACCCACCCTCTCTTCTACGCAACTTGCTTCTAGATTCAACTCTCATATGTGTTTTTCTCGTGCAACTTTAGTGTGTGTGCCATTGTGTCAAAAGAGCGTTGTTTGAACTTTAGTTATTATAAATATTGGTATAACAAATTAATAATTGCTTATAATACTAGTCAATTTAACCATGATCTAGCCATAGTGGTTTGACTTATGGCAAGAGCACTTGACGCGGTTGTCGTGAATGTTTGAGTTCTATCACCAGAAAAAATCATAGGATTGAGGTTTAATTTGTATCACCAAAGAAAGTGGGTGTTTAATTATGGTGGGAGGTGGTCTGGTGGTAAGGAGAGAAATTGTCAGAGATGTATAGGTGGATCCAAGTTGAAAGAAAATGGGGTATGGGTTTTTCCTGAGGTGGTGTTCGGTGGTGGTGGTGGTGGTGTGGCAGCATGTGGTTGGGCTTGCAAGAGGAGGTGGTCTAGCGATGGGTTGAAGGTTAAGGGATCACCTGGGATCTAGGGTAGAGAGAATTAAGAGTCAGTGTTTTTTATTTTAATTTATAATACTTTTGATTAAAAATAGAGTTGATTTTTATTTAGTTTTTTAACAGGGGCAAAGTAGTCATTTTACACGTAACTAACGGAACTTTTTAACGTCTGTAAATGGAAAGGACGTAATGTGTGAAAACTTTTGAAATAAAGGATAATTTCTGTAATTATTAAAGTTTAATGATGAAACTTGTAACTTTACATATACTTAAAGGATGAAAAATGTAATTTACTCAATAACAATTTAAGCTTAAGTGTTAGGCCACATGTCATTTTCTTTGCTTTTTAAATGTTTGTAGTTATTTGTATGTAAATAATTTTTAAAATAAATTACATCATGAAATAAAGTGCTTTTTATCATTATTATAAGCATGGTCTTCACATATATAGCTCTCCTATTGTAGATAATTAGAAAGGGTGAGTAGGTTTTCATATTATTTTATCAACTGAAACTCATGTTTGAAACATATACTTATGTTTAATGTTAATGTTAATGTTAATAGTCAAGCTAAACAATAATATAAGTATATTTAAAAGTTTAGAGTACAAAAAATAAAACAGGTTTATAAAATTTAAGCGGATGTTAATTTATTAACACTATATTATTTATCTGATCTTCACTTGCAAGTTTACTGCACTTGTCGTATCCTAAAAACAAAAGAGGTCACCGCTACACCAACGTTTTAGTTTTGCAAACAAAACGGCTACGTTATGCGAATGTCTCACTTACTAAATGAAATGATCACCTTTTACATCTCACTGATTTGTAAAGATGGCGACCACCTCTCTCAGAAGTATTAAGGTGTGATTTTTATAGACATTTGTTTTTATAAACAAATGTTTACACATAATTATTGTGATTTTTATAAACATTTGTTTTAATATTGTTTACATAGAAGTATTGTGATTTTTATAAACATTTGTTTTTCCTTTAATTAGTCTTTGTTTTAATATTCTATCTTTCTTTCAAATTTTATATTTTTATTAGATTGATTTATTAATGCAACATGAGTTTTCTTTTTTCTTTTAAAATTATTTAAATTTCATTTCATATACCCAAACTATTAAGATAATTTTAACATTTTAATTTATTTGTTATATATCTCATATCATGCCATATTTTAAGTTTGCAAGTGTTATTTTTTTCTATTTTTTTAACCTGTGTAACAGGTAACTAACCTAGTATATATGTGTGTGTGTGTGTGTATATATGTATTAATTTTCTTTAGAATTCAAAATATTAGGTCTCGCAAATTAACTATTGACCTCTACTTTTTTTTATATTAAGTCGTAATATTGGCCTATTCTTCTTAGTGGCCTTGAACCATTGGTCATTTGGTTCGTTACTTCACTTTAATCATGTGAACATTTATATTGCTACATGGTCCATTTAAATTTTTATTCTTACATTGTGTAACGCCTCGAAATTTTATTCAAACAAAAGGAAAAGAAAAGTAAGTGGAAAGAATAGAAACTTTGCAAAAGTGGAAGGGGAAAAAGTGTACAAAGTACATTTTTATTATTTTAAAATATTAAAGGGCATGGTTGCCCATTCTTCCTTCTTCATCATCTTCTTCACGACTGAAAAGAAGAGAGAGAGAGAGAGAGTTTGGTTCTAGAGAGAGAAAGAGCAAGAAGAAGCTGAAAAAGGTAAGTCTTCTCTTCTATGAGCTCGGTTTCAGTTGGGTTTCGAGATCTTGACCGAAGTTTTGGTTGTTTGGTGTTGGTTTTCGGGATTCAAAGAGCTAAATTGAAGTTGGTCTTGAACGAGAAGAATGCTGCTCAAAAGCTGCTTAAGGTGAGTTTCTAGAACCCCTCTTTTACGGATTTTCAACTGATTTGGGGCTATTATGCATACTAAGTAAACGTTTTTAAAGAAATCGTGGACTTACAGTTTTATGTCCGAATGTTGTATGTATGTATGCATGTTATAGTGATGATCATGGGTTAAAGAAATCGTGGACTTACAGTTTTAATGTTTTGTTTTTATTAAAGTACAAATATTAATTGGAAAAAAAATAAAAATTACAATTATCAGTATAAAAAAGTACAAACAAAAAAACATTTCTAGATACTAAAAAATACACTCATTTATTCTCATCATCGTCACCACCGTCACCATGTTTATCCATAGATGTTCTATCAACTCCGATCAAATATTAATATGTGTTTTTGAATCGTGTGTTCTCATGAGAATGACTTTTTTCTCTTCGAGTTTAGTATTATATTCATTGGTTAGATATCATCTTTAAAGTCTTTGACAAATTACTTTCCCATTGTCCTCCAAAATCTTATCATGTAAAATCAAAGAAGCTTACATAACATTACATAGAAACGCACGTGTGACACCCTACATAAATTCCATATTGATCGTGAACAACATACTTTTTTTTGTTCATAAGAAATGTCTAGTTTGTAATATCACCAATGTGTTTTGAGCGTATCGGCTATGGATGAAATGATAACTTTACAGTTTAAGCGTGTTTATGTGGCAGTAATCCAGGGATGAGTGACCCTATAGGAAGGTTTCACCCGGGCAACAAAAGCAAATCCGTGAGCTCCTTGTGGGTGAAACGGATAATATTGGTGGTACAATAAGCCAATGTTACAAAATGCTATTAGAGCCACTCTTGTGTCATTCTATATGTGGGACATACTCACCGAGGATGGTGAGTTCTTGGGCTCATCGAGGACAATGAGTCCAAATGGGGGTGATTGTGACACCCTACGTTAAATCCCACATCGGTCATGGACATGAGAGATGTTGGGTTCATAAGTAATGTCTGACTGTGGATAGGTGAATGTATTGGCTGTGGATGAGAGGAGAACTCCACACTTAAACGTGCTCAAGTGGTAGCAATCCAGTGTTGGGTGACCTCTTTGGGAAGTTTTAATACAACAACCAAAAGCAAATTTGTGAGCTTTCTGTGAGCAACGCGAATAGTATTGATGGTGTGAGATGCCAGATGTTACAACACGCTTTAAATCGCAAACAAAAAGTAAGATTAGCGGCTAACGATGTGAAAACAACAACCAAAAGCAAATTTGTGAGCTTTTTGTGAGCAACGCGAATAGTATTGATGGTGTGAGATGCCAGATGTTACAACACGCTTTAAATCGCAAACAAAAAGTAAGATGAGCGGCTAACGATGTGAAAACAACACCAAAAAGTCTTTGCCTAATACAATGTGAGAAAATTAGTTAATTACCTGAGAAAATTAGTTAATTACCAAATGATTCTGAGCAACCCCACGATCCGGTTCATGTGGAGCTTGTCGAGTAAATGGTTGTGAGGTTTCGGCTAGAAGTTGGATCCCCACTCAAACCATAGAGACAATCAACTCATTTTTAAAATCTGAACCAAATGAATGATTGGGTGACAAATTCATTTATTTTTAAGAATGTTTTGCGGCCCAGTAAGTGTATACGGATATTAGCCCACTAGATGTAGCCAAACAAGTAAAACTTTTTTGTTCACATATCAACATTAGTTTATTAAAAGTGAGAATTTTGTATATTTCAAGACAATTTTGATAGTTGATGAAAAAAAACTATGTGAACGTAGTGTATATGTTTTGTAACTAGACATGCTGAATTTAGTGTAACATATTACAACATCAAATACATTTTTATAATCTAAATGGTTACTTATAGAACAACATAATTCAATGATACTTTGACTAATGTTATTATCAACTTTCATTTTGTCAGGAGTAATTCCACTAACATGTTTCTTAAATATACATTTGATTTCGCTTAAAAAAAATCATACTATCTTGTTTCACTCAAAATCATCTATGTAAGTAAAATCAAGTGTATACATATAATGACTATGTTAATAGAAATGTGTTTGCAAAACGAAAATAAACCTCAAAAGTATTACTAGTTACGTTCTCGGTATATATTGGTATCTAGTAACCGCCTATAAATCATTATATATTGTGCATTTTAATTTAATTGAATGGGACATGAAATAATTTAATGAAGGAGGGTCTTAAGCTACAAAAGTAGGTACCTATTAAAATTTGTGGGCAAGGTTGGGTGGCCCACTCATACTATGAAGTAGCCATTTAATTTGATTCCCATAAATCTCACTTCAATAATTATGAATTGTGTTATTGATTGTTTTGACTTTAATTTTTATTTTTGAAACAACAAAGTTATTTGTAAATCAAAGACGGTGGTTAACTAATATTTCGAAACTTCTATCAAGGTATTAATTAAAGAAAATTGTGTTTGTTGTTTGTTAAAAACTTCAAATCCTATGAATTTAAAATTATTTTTAATTAGTTTTTAATAATGATTGAAGCCTATTTGTATACATATCATCGTATTTGAAACCCCTAAAATACTCACTACGTTTAGTTTAGTTTTAGCAAATGTTAAAATCAAAACCTAAACAATATAGACTACAAAAAGGAAACCAGGAGAAGGTAAAAATTACACTAGTGTTGCCGAGTTAATGCTTTATTATTATATAATAATATAATAATAATTACCAACTTAGTTATGTTTAGTGGTTAGCATCTTATGGTTTGTGAATTGTAATTATTTTAATTTTTTTCTTTGTTTTTATTAACTTTTTACTAAAATTTTACGAGACGTGCATTAGTCTAATAAGTATATTCAAATATCGTTTATTAATGATAGGACATATCACAAAATGTGAAGCTTAGCACAACCACTCGTACTGCCCCGGTGGCAAAAGAGAATAGACTGGAGTCTTATAAAAAATTATGAAACTTAGGTTTTTTGGTGGAAATAAAAGAGCGAGTGTGTTTTCAAGGGTACGGTTAAGATTCAAGATGATATATTTATTAATACATGTTACAAAAATATACATCATCGAACTTATTCTTACTTATCGGTTAATATCGTGTCTCTTAGAAGTCTTGCCTATTCTTGCCTATATTTTTAGTCCTTTAGTTTTTTTTAAATAATGTTTTTATAAATAGTCTTTTGTTGACTTGTTCAAAAAAGTCATTTTAGTATCTATTTACACGTCAAATAACAATAAGACTGTTTAATGATGGTTTTATTATCTAAGTTCTATAACTATCTCATTTAGTTCTATAATTTAATTCATGAAATTCTTATTATATACTTGAGTTTATTATATTTCTTCAAATCAAAATTTGTTATGATAATTTTATTTATTTATTTCCTCTTCAATTCCTTTATGCATGCCAACATATGTTGATAGTTTAGTAGTAGGGTTACTTCATCGCCATGGATGACCGACGTTCAAACCAGGGAAATTGCCGTATGTTTTGGACGACACAGGAGTACTAATTCGTATACTAACCAAAGATATAGGAGAGTCAACGATGTGCATATATGGTTACATAAGGGACAAACATTAAGTTTCTTCTCATAACTTTCAGAACTTGGAACAATTGATATATCATGTTTCAAAACACTAAGGTTTTTACAAGACGATAGGATTGTATAGAATGTAAGGTTTTACAAATTGATAGGATTGTATGAATGTAATCAAGGGTTATCATTGCTTGCATGGGATTTAGGTTGCGTGAAGAGTATCACGTTTGAATGGGGTGATTGTGTTTTCATAGATGATGATAAAGATGAACAGACTGATGTGAGGAGGGCATGTATTCTTACTTGTCTCATAAGATCAATAATGGTATTGGTCTATGTGCACGTAGGATGTTAGTTACAAGGTTTCCATAGGGACTTTGAACTCTTTTAAATGTTTATAAAACATATGTTTTTTAAACGTTATAACAAACCAAGTGGTCATGGAGCTCTTAAAGCTCTCTACTTTGAGCCAAATCAAACAGTTTTGATCCAATAGTAAAAACCTAGGAATTACGCTCACACGAATCTATATTTTCTCGATCTTTACGAGCCGTAAATTTTAAATTAATGAATCCATATTGTTTAGAGAGTAACAAGTGAGATATCATAACACTATATATATTAATAAACATCATAACGTTAAATAAAAAATAATCTCTCTCATTAGTAAGCTTTTTAAGAGATTTATATCGATGTAAAAAATACTCAACCCACTATTTCTTTAGATTAGAGAACTTAAAGTAACTAATCTTGATACATATAGTTAGAGCTGTATATAATTAAACTGTATTTTGTTATGATAAAAATCATAATTTTATAACATATTAAATTAATTAGAACATCAACATGTTTTTACAACGATATTAAATTAATTATGCTCGTGGTGACCACGCCACATTAACTGCTTATTTATCAGTAAAAAATATATACAATTCATGTAACTTTTTGTCACACGACCAATATAACAATAAAACATATTATGATGTAACGATTTACAATGTAACACCTTGAATTTTTATTTAAATAAAAAGGAAAGAAAAGTAAATAAAAAATAATAGATAATGTGTACAAGTGGAGGGGGATAAAGTGTACAGATACAAAAGTCTAATATTTTATATTATAAGTAGGTATGATCGCTCATATCAAAAGCAGAAAACTGCTTTTGCTTTCGGAGGAAGAAAAAGAAGAATAAACTCTCGGTTTTTAAAGAGAGAAAATAAGAAGAAGATGTAAAAGGTAAGTTTTCTTGATGATTGTTTGGTTTAAATCGAATTCATAACCTCTTGACCGAGATTCTTGATGATTTAGAGTTGTTTTCAAGAACTTGGAGTTTAATTTGCTAGTAGAAGTGACTAGCACGAAGACCTGCTTCAAGGTGAGTTTCTAGAACCCATCCTTACTGATTTTCAACGTTTTTGAGGCTATTATGCATACCAAGTGAACATTTTGAAAGTAATCGTGGGTCTACGGCCTATTGTTTGATGATGTTCTATGATGTATGTTTTAGAGTTGGTTTATGGGTTAGTATAAATGTTTAGCATGTTTAGGTGCCCTTAGTGTGTTAGATTTATGCTTGGGTAGTGTTAGAATGATAATCGGGTGATGTTAATAGCATAAAAAACATTTCAGAATGTTCTGATGCGCCTAAACAGTGGCCCATGCGCCCGGCATGTTGGCCAGACGCCTAAGTGTTGGTCATGCGCCCAAGAGTGGGTCGTGCGCCTAAACAGTGGTCCAGATGCCTAAGTGTTGGCCACCTAAATAGTGCCCATGAGCCCAAGTGTCAAAACGGCTAAGTGTTGATGCGTCTGAACAAATGCCATGCGCCTGAATAGTGGCAAAGCGCCTGAACAGGACAGAAACGCTCAAATAATGCCCATGCGCCCAGACTGTTTTACACTTATATTTTTATGCTCATGCGTCTAAAATGTCCCATGCGCCCATTTTGGACTTAGGATTTTCTAAATGGTTTTAAGGGGTAAAATAAAGAGATAGACCTTATTATGATGTATATATGTGTGAGTGATGTGTTATCGTTCTTCGTCAAAGAGTTTTCAAAACGTACGTACTATGTTTTATGAACGAATAAATTAACGAACGTAAAGTATTATGTAACGAAGTGAAAGATAACGATAAAGTACGAAAAGAACGGATACGATAGAGTACGAAATGAACACATGAGATAACAAATGGTGAACATGAAAATGACGGATGATGAGATCCGTGTCGCGTACTCCGGTACTGTGTCAGTCTTCGGACATGAATCAGAGGTTTGTTTATCAGGCCTCGGCACAGTATCAGTCTTCAGACATGAGTCGGGGGTATTGCATGAGACGAGATAATGAGGTGAGCGACTTTGTGTTGCAACAGACTCGGATAGAGTTCAATCCCTGTGATTGACTCGAATGGGATCTTTGTCGCGTATCCTGGTACTATGTCAGTTTTCGGACATTAGTCGGGGGTTTGTGTACAGGCCCCAGCACAGCATTAACTTTCGAGCATGAGTCGGGGATATTGCATGAGACAAGATTCGAGTAATGAAGAGTAACGAGCGAAGAAATGAATGAATGAACGAATGACGATGAAGATAATAATACTAATTATTATCAGTATAAATGTATGATGTATGACAACTGACGAAACGAATAAAAAACATAGATTGAGTGTACGTATATGCGTGACCACGAATGAATTTAAAGAAATTTTTAAAGAAAATGAAGTATTTTATTATAAAAACTAGAACTCACTCAGCGTCGCTGACTTTTGTATGCATGATAGTTGGCGGGTATTTTGTTAATGCTGAGGAGTTGCAGGCATGGAAGCATAAGCTACTCGGGGCGTTTTGAAGCTGGCATCCGTATTTTGACATGTCATTGTATTTTGAGATGAAAATGAATGTTGTAAATAAATAAAACAACATGTTTTTAATTATTAATGAAAATTTTAAATTCCGCTACAAAATAAATGTACATTTTAAAATGTTTTATGTGCGATGAATGACCAGCTGTAAGCATTTCAAGAACGGAACCTTACATACAAGTACCGTGTCCTTAAAGTCTAAACAAGAGGTGACTAATGCATCTACTAAAACAATAATAAGTAATACGATAATGGAAAAAAAGGTAACGATATAAAAGTACCATAAAAAAGAATAAAAGTCTAAATAAAAAAATAAAAAAATAAAAAAATACTATTCCACGAGAATTATAAAGTGTAGTGTTGTTGGTTGTTTGTTGAGGGAGGGTGCGGAGTTTTACAAGTTGCAGTCACAATCTCGACAAATATTTGCTTCGCAAATTTCACACACAAAACCCTCACACAACCTAACAACACATTGAGGCTTGAGTGAGAGAGAGAGAGAGAGAGTAAATTTGCCCTAATACACTCACTCTAATCTCTCGCCATGATGTCGTTAAACACCTCATCTGTTGTGGTAATCTCTTAATCCTTTATCAATTTCATCGATTTTTGCTTCATTTACGATTACGCACATGCAAATTTCTGTACTCCAATCGGTTAATCTGAGCTAACTAGGTTTTGAAACTTAGATCAGCACGTGATGTTGATCAATTGTTTGAAATATGCTTTGATCGCAATGGATTGTTTGTAGTTTGATAATGATCGCAATTGTTTGTTGATTTGTTCGATTTTAGTTACGTACAGGCTGTTTTGAACTCTAGTTTGGAAGATTAGATCGGCATTTGGTTTGGATGAGTTTGTAATTTTGATTTTGGTTTGGTTTTGTAGAAGAGCTCGATTTCAGGGGTTTCGAGGACGCAATCGCAGTCGGTGAGGTTATCGGTGAGGCGTCCTATGGTGGTGGCTATGGTGAATTCTAATGGTAGGCCTGAGAGAAGTGTCGGTGTTTCGGTGGACGGTGCTGTGAAGGATGTGAATGCTCCGGTGGCTGTTGAAGTGGTGGATTCTGAGAGTAAGGAGACGACTGCGGTTGTTGGTGGTGGTGTAGAGGATGTGTACGGAGAGGATAGCGCCACCGAGGATCATTTCATCACTCCGTGGTCCGTTTCTGTTGCTAGGTAAGATCCTGACCGTGATTTGGATTCTGATTTTGGTAAGATCTTAATCTACTGGTTTATATTTGGTCGATGATTCCTATGCTCTATTTACCTGTCAATTTCAGGCACTTCAAATCATGTTTTGTATTTTCTTTCCTTTTATATGAGTTTTAAGGGCTAAGTTTAAGAGCTAATGACATGAATTATTGTACTTTGAATATATGCACCCTGCACCTACGGGTGGTTGATGATAATTGATAAGTGGCTATACAACAATTAATTATGCATGTCTCTCTCTCTTAAGAACATTCCTGACCAAAGCTCTTTTTGTATATATATAGCTGTATGTAAAAGTGTGGCTCATTAAAATACAAACACAAAAGCAGATTGTGGTTTCAATATTTCATTTTGATATGGGTTCTACATCCTTAGAAGAAAAACTAATAAAATACATCCAATTTTTGTAACAAGATTATGGTAAACGATTCCTTGCTTGTTTTAATAATTCAAAAGTTAGTTAAAAAAAAACAATCGTAAGGTTTTGTGTGCTTGCAGATCCATTTTATGTGTATTTTTACTAAAATTTATATACACATCGTGAACGGCAAAAGGTGTCTACTGCCATCTACAACCATCACTGCCCTACAACAAATTTGATATTATGGTTCAGATAAGGTTATGCATGGGACTTTGAAAATGAAAAGGAGGACCATTTGTTGAATAAAACAAACTGTATGTTTCAACTGTCCAGGTTGTTTATTGGCTCTATTCATTGAACAAATTTCTGAAATCATGGTTTTGACATATTAAGAGCTTTTTTTGTAGCCAATCTGTTATTACTGAAAATTTGAGAATTTTGCAGTTCATGGTATCGAAGACATGATCACTTGTATTTTTAGTATAGCATGATATTAGTTATAGTTAATTAATAATTTCATTAATATTCTTTTTTTTATTGCAGTGGCTATTCGTTGTTGCGGGACCCACACCACAATAAAGGTCTGGCCTTTACCGAGAAAGAGAGAGATGCTCACTATTTACGTGGTCTTCTTCCTCCAGTTGTTGTCAATCATGATCTTCAGGTATAAATATTTTTTTGTACCTGTCTCAGCTTCTATTTTCAGAGTTTCTAAAAACATGTGGATATATAGAAAAATTTTTATATCTGTAGTGCTGTCAATAACAGGTGAAAAAGATGATGCATAATATCCGTCAGTATGAAGTACCACTACAAAGATACCAAGCCATGATGGATCTTCAGGTAAACCTTGAGCTTATTTGGAGATGGAATTTTGATCCATTTACTCATGAATGGGCTGATTTGGGTTGTGCTAAATGTTTATCTTAAATGGGTCAAAGCAAAAAAAATTAGCAACAAGAAGAAGGGATTTGGGTTATTCTAAATTCAACACATACTACCTCCTAAATCATATTCAAATATTTAGGTAGAATTTGTAATAATATTTAACGCATTCGTAACTGTAGAACTTCAAAAATGGACAGACAGTGTTAGTGAGTCAACCCCTTCGACCAGCCTGGTTTGTTCAACCTGTACTAAAAAACTGTTTCTACCTGAACCTGTTACCAACCCAACCATCTTGCTACTTTAAGATTAAAGTTATTGCTATTTATGAGGGTATGCAGGTTCTATTGATATCGTCTTGTAAGATGCCAATTTTTTGCAGCTTTGTGAATTATATTTTATTCTCACATTTTCTTGTTGCAACTAATTTTAATCCTGTATGTATCCTCTTTGCAGGAGAGAAACGAGAGACTATTCTACAAGCTATTGATTGAAAACATCGAGGAACTTCTCCCAATTGTATACACACCAACTGTTGGTGAAGCATGCCAAAAATATGGGACCATTTTCAAGAACCCACAGGGTCTATATATTAGTTTAAAAGACAAGCAAGTTCCCACCACCATTGTTGTTTCATGTATTTATGAGAGTTTTTTTATTCTACTAATCTGATTAGCTAATAATTATTTTAATAGGGGGAAAGTTCTTGAGATATTGAAGAATTGGCCTCAGAAAAAAATACAAGTTATAGTTGTTACTGATGGTGAGCGAATCTTAGGCCTAGGAGACCTTGGCTGCCAGGTAAATGGTTTATTTATATATTTGTTCTTTTTGTCTCTTATACCTGTTTTTGGTAAAAGAACTAATATCAAGACACCATGTAGCCTAGTTGGACAGTTAACCTTGCCCTTTTGCAGTAGTAGATGTGACTGTCCACGTCATATTCGTTCATTTGCGTGATAATACATTTGTTAGTAAAGTTGGACTGGACTTAGTGATGCTTTATTTAGAGGGTATGTGGATTTGGGCTGTGAAACTGATTATTCAATATTCAGTTTTCACTTTTCAATAAATGTAAATACAGTTTCCTTGTTACTTTTGGTTAAATGATTATTTGAGTGTCAAATAGTCAGTTTTTGATATTGCAGCTGATTATTTAAGGTAAAATTAAAAAAATATATTACCCCACTCAAACAATTTATCTTTACCATAAAAGCATACGTGTTGGTCCTTTTACATTTACAATTAACACTTTCAAAATCTGTCAAACACTTAAACATGTGATTATCATTATCACACTTTATTAAATCTACTTATGTGATTGTGATTATTAATATTCTTTCATGCTAATACTTTACAGGGAATGGGCATACCTGTGGGCAAGCTCTCTCTTTACACAGCTCTTGGAGGAATTCGTCCTTCAGCTGTAAGTATTAACAATAGTAGGACTATTATTAGCTATCTTGTGAATTTCGCTGATTGAGGCAACATTAGTATGTGTGGATCATTTTCTAATTACTTTTACCAAATCATCTTGTGGCATATGTATATGAGGTGGCATAATTGTGGCTCAGGCAGTGGGTGAAAAAGGGTAGTTTTTTTTGGTGTCTGTTAAAACAGTTCAAGCCAGGTTCGGTTGACCCAAACATGTTCTGTACGAAACTTTTTAGTTATTTTAGACGATTAAAATGAATGAAATGGTTTAATATTACACATTTTTCAATACATTGTTTACAACGGTTTATGCATTGAAAAGACACTTTGAGTGACTTTCAACCAGTCCGACCAGGTTCGGTTCAAGCCAGTTTCGGTTTATGCATTTACGTTGTTTCCTTGTGTTATTATCTTGAGTCGTTAGAGATAAAAGATAAACCAAGTCAACTTATTCATAAGTAAATGGCTCAAAATGACTACCTCAAATATTATATATGCTTGCCTGCTATCGTTTCTAATTTTGAGGACGAGATTCATCTAGATCGTCTGATAGAACCAACAAAGGAACATAAACTTCTTTTCAAATTTCATGTTACCATCTTTTCATTTTTATTCTTCTTTCTTTCTATGCTTCTGCAAAAGCATTAGAAAATAATATTAATATCATATGGTTTAATGTATGCAGTGCTTGCCAATAACCATTGATGTCGGGACCAATAATGAGAAGATGTTGAACGATGAATTCTACATTGGTCTAAGGCAAAGGAGGGCGAGTGGGAAGGTTAGTTAATTTCCCAAGCCTCAACTCTGAAATGGGCTGGCCAGCCAGGTTGTGAGTAGTGGGCCAAAATGGATAAATTTTGTTCAAGCTGAGTTGGCCAAAACATTCTTTTCTGTCTAAAAAATTAGCATGTTAAGTACGATTATGGATTACAAAGTTATATTATTTCCAAATCGGTCTAATTTTTTAATAAAATGATTTGTTTTATGCACTAAAATACACACCTTTGGCTACTTTTGACCCGTTCAACCTGTTTTCTTATACATTTTATTTATATTAACGTTCAACCCGTTGGAGAATAAAGATAAGCCGAATTGACCTACTTAGTAAAGGGTCAAAATCGCAACATCTAGGTTATATCCTTTTAAAATCAGTGGTTGCTAATTACTTTTTTCTATCTGCTAGGAGTATGCTGAACTTATGAATGAGTTCATGTCTGCTGTCAAGCAGAACTATGGGGAAAAGGTCCTCATTCAGGTTTGCAACTTTTATCTTTCTTTTTTCCTTTATCTTGTTTCTTTCTGTTACATGAGATATGGTTCATCACTTCTGTTGATTTCCTCTTTTCAGTTTGAAGATTTTGCAAACCACAATGCCTTTGATCTTCTTGAAAAGTATAGAACCACCCATCTTGTCTTTAACGACGATATACAGGTACTATAGAGTAGTAAGGGTAGTAAGGTAGTTTTTGTTATTCAGGAATGTAATGCGGAATGGAATGGGCCATTCTACCGAATGAAGAAAGCATGTTTATATAATTTTTACTTTTCTAGGAATGAAAAGGGACCATTCTATAAGAAATGTGGTTGCTTCCATATTAATGGCATTTGGTCATTTGGGGGAAGGGTGTTTTTTCCCATTACAATGTAATCTATTTATGTTCTTCAGTAAAGTATTATTATAGAATAGCATTAATTCATCAAAAACCTTTTAAACTAAAGTTAAAATAAGTTTTAATTTTTCCAAAATTAAATGTCTCTTTTTAATTAAATTTTATATGACATTATCTCTAAGCATTTACTATCATTTTTTGGATGTCAAATATAAAATATTTTTTCTTTTAGTTGAATTATGTACGAACTAGAATTAGCATTATACTTCATGATTGATGTATAATATGAATAATTGATTTTACATTTAAGTATTTAAAAAAATGATGGAATTACCCGTCTTTCTAATCATGTCATGTCAAATGATAATTTGAATGGGAGAATGACAAAAATTCCACAAGAATATACATCACAAATCACCAAACATGATAAAGGAATGCAATGGTTCATTCCATTACCCTATCCATTCCATTACTTTGTCATTCCATCCGACCAGACTCTAATATTTGTGTATTCAGTACGTTCTATGACATCTTGGAAAGGATAAAAACAGACCAGATTGATCTACATGCATCTTTTGGTTTTACATTGTTAATAAACAACTAATTCATTAATTATGATTACAACAAAATATGTTTACACTTTCACACTATTTATTAGAATATAGCGATTTACAAAGTGATATGAATTTAAAATAGACTTTGGGCATCTTGCAATCCATTTCTTTTATATTATATATTTTATAATTGCCACCTTTAGTAAAGGTCTTCTTATTTTGTTTTAGGGGACAGCATCGGTGGTGCTTGCAGGGCTTATTTCTGCACTAAAATTAGTTGGTGGATCCTTGGCAGATCATAAGTTTCTTTTCCTTGGAGCTGGAGAGGTTGGACAATCCTACTTGTCTAATTTTCTGCTTAAAATGTTTTATTTCTTTTCATTTGTCTCAGTTTTAGCTCTTGTTTTTCCAGGCTGGTACAGGCATTGCTGAACTCATAGCTCTTGAGATATCAAAACAGGTTAGAAAACATCTAGACTAGAGGTGGAAAGATTTGTGTGCGGTGTAACAGGTTGAAACGGATAATTTTAGTGCTGTGTAACTACTCCCCCTGTCGCAACATTGTTGCCCACATTTATACTTTTAGACGACTTAAAGTAACAATCCAGTTTGAAAATTGTATGGTTATCACTATTTTCCCATATGATGTATGGGAGTTTACCAACTCAATTGATATCTTAAATGCATCAACTCTAAAATTAACATTTTTCTTACTAAAAACTACATTAAATGTAAATGTGTTAAATTGTTTTTTATTTCCTTTTCTGAAAATTATGCTGGGTCTGTGTGTGTGTGGTGGTGGTGGGTGGGGGGGGGGGGGGATGGTTATTATCATAATAACCTCATTTAATGAGTAAAGCAAATTAAAAGATTTTAATGCATTAAAAACATGATTTCAGTGACTTTGACCTGTTCCGTAAGTTAATATGTATTGTTTTCACCAATTTGATCTTTTGAGTTAAAGCATACGCAAAAACCGACCTATGTACAAGAAAATGGGTTGATATTGAAACCTCTAATCTAATCCTTAACTCTCCCTCCCCAACCCAAAACACACACACACACTTCAACACCACCACCATAAAAGAGGAGATTCATAGGGGATTATATGAAGGATGTTTTATGCAATGATGCAGACCAATGCTCCACTAGAAGAGACCCGCAAGAAGATTTGGCTTGTGGACTCAAAGGTAATGAAAATGAAAAATTCATCTATTTTTCTCCATTCTTTTCTTGTTGTAACAAAAAATTGTTTCTTATTCGGTTATGTTCCTACTATAGGGTTTGATCATTAGATCCCGCCTAGATTCACTTCAGCACTTTAAGAAGCCTTGGGCCCATGATCATGAACCTGTTAATAAGTTCTTGGATGCTGTGAAGGTTTGAACTTTGGATCTCTCTTCTTGTGTCTCTCATTCTCTTGTATAGCTAGCAAATTGGGCGGGTTGTGTAACATGTTTGGCTATGGCTCAGGTTGACCCACCAACTCTTATGTTTGTTAAACTTTTGAATTTTGTAAAAAACTAATACATCAGATATGAGTACATTCTTGATTGTAAAGGTATTCATTTCATTGAATGAAAAGTTTGAAGTTGTGAACACTTGAGCGTATTTTGGGTGACATCTAACGATTTGACTGATTTTTCTTGGCTTAAGATGTAGTTTTAATAAGAAGTTGTAATTTTGACCCATTTACTCATTATGGGTTGATTTGGGTTGTGCTTTATCTCAAAAGGGTCAAAGCAAAACTTAGCTGAAAGGGGAACAACCCAAAACTAGTTGATCAGGTTGAAGTCGCCTAAAGTACATTGAATACAACCATCTAATTTCTTTTTTATTTCAATATCTAGTTTATCATGTAATAATATTGTCTTTTAATCATAGCTAATTATAAATAGCACCTTAATTATTTATATAAAAATGGGCATAAAGCATATGTGGGTCAACTAGATGTGGTTTTTGATCTCTATTAAAGACGGTTCCTTTTGATCTAACCTCCTTACCGGACCACTCATCTTGCCACCTTTACATTCACCATTATACCTGCTAACAGTAATCCAATTTGATCCATTTGCACATTAAGGTCTGAATTCACCTCACCTGCTTTTGTTACCAGGCAATCAAGCCAACAGTGTTGATTGGATCATCTGGGGCAGGACAGACTTTTACCAAAGAAGTTGTTGAAGCTATGTCATCTTTTAATGAGGTATATCATGACTAAGAGTTTACTTGGCTGCCTTGATAAAAGAATATTAGAAAGTGGATGGTTCATAAGCAAGTTGATGTTTTATTTTTGTAGAAACCTATTATTCTTGCTCTTTCCAACCCAACTTCCCAATCTGAATGTACTGCTGAGCAAGCTTATACCTGGAGTGAGGTATAACCACTATTACTCTACCTACATTCGACATTGAAGTTTGAACTGTACAAGACAAATGCACCTGTTATAAAAAACAAAAAAAAACATGCTATTATATAACCATGTTAATTATGTGTCAACAATCAACTGCTTAATTATATGATTATGACATCTTCAAACAACATATACTTGTGTAAATACCATCTTCTACTGTTTGTATCATTACAACTAATTATCGAATAAAACGAATTTATCTACTTTGTTGATTACAGGGACGTACAATATTTGCGAGTGGTAGTCCGTTCGCTCCTGTCGAATATAATGGAAAAGTTTATGTATCTGGCCAGGTTAGTACTTTTTAAACCTTAATGTAAAATTCGGTCTATATTTTTAATAGAACATTAGGGATAATTTTTGTTTTGCTCTATTTTATCAGTCCAACAATGCATATATCTTCCCTGGGTTTGGTCTGGGCTTGATAATATCTGGTGCAATCCGTGTTCATGATGAGATGCTTTTAGCAGCCTGTAAGTTTACTGTTTAAATTCTTTTATCACGTGTCCTCGTCACCAATTGATTGATGACAATTAGTTGGTACATTTAACTATTTTACTTATATTTGGATTGTTATAACCGGTCAAATGGGTAAGACGGGGAATGTTGCTAAAACGAAAATGGGCAATTCTTGAAATAACCATTGTGGACTTTTCTTACATCTGAAAATAGGCCCTTTGATGTTAATTTTTTGTTGCATGATTACATCCAGGGACTTGTGAAACTTACATAAAATCTTTATTTTTTATAATTAACTAAAATTTTAATCATGCAAAACTGAACCTGTTTATCATTTAAAAAAAGCTTGAAGGATTTTATCATGTAAGAAGGGACTTTTTGTTAAAATTAAAGTCGAGGAACTTTACCATTAAGTATGAAAAGTTCAGGGATGTTATCTTATAAAAATGAAAATCAGGTACATATTCATGCAAAATTTATGTCTAGGGACTTGATGTGTGATTTTATCAAAAAATCATATGGTTGTTCTGATAATTCCCCAAAGAAAGCATATCAAATGAGTTCAAAGTTTCTCACTTGCTACAAACAAATCTAGCCAGTAGGCAATATCCCACATTGAGTAGAATCTTTGGATAAAGTCTCCCATTGTTAACTTCCTGACTACTTCATTCTAATAATTATATTATTATCTTAACAATATAGTTTTTTTAATCTTACTACATTAATATAATTAAAAATTTTAAAAAGTGGACAAGGATTTCATGAATCAACCCGACCCAGCCTGGCCAGTTTGATGCACGCTTAATAGTGACATTAATTAATCCATGATTTTACTTTTTATTTTGGTCATTATCAACCGTCATTTTGAACATATTTATTATGTAATTTAACTTTTTTTTATTATGATTAAATGGGATAGCTGAGGCTCTGGCCGAACAAGTCACACAGGAGCATTTTGATAACGGGCTAATATACCCACCATTCACCAACATCCGCAAGATTTCTGCTCACATTGCAGCCAAGGTGGCAGCCAAAGCATATGAACTTGGTGAGTCCTCTCTCCATACTGGACTATTGATCCAGACCAACAAAACTGATTAATCGAACTAGAGCAGCTATAGTCAATCAAGTTTTTGGTTTTAGACTTTTGAAAAAACCAGCTCTTAGACACGGGTGTAAAAAAATCGGTTTGACCATTGAAATCAGACAATTAACCCGAAACCGGACCGGGATCGGTTTAAGCACAGCCTGGTCCAAAACCAATATATTTTATTCATTTTCATTTTTGGGGTGTTTGCAGGTTTGGCGAGTCGTCTTCCCCAGCCAGAAAACCTTGTAGCATATGCCGAGAGCTGCATGTACAGCCCCAAATACCGCAACTACCGTTAAACTTTATGGTGAATCTGATACTGATAGCAATTATTTTAGAGGATACTTTTGGTATTTGGTTGGGTGCGTGTTGTAATATTAGGCATGCTGTGTGTGTGTTTTCATAAACACAAGTATAAGTGAAACTGCAATTCTTTGCCAGACCTTTAAATTCCAATCAAGAAACAGAATATGTAGCATGATCAGCTCAACTTAGTTGTCAAGTCATTAGAAAAAGATATTTGTAAAATTATTTACTGTAATTTGGGTTTGTGAGCTTGCTCACGGGTATTGGATCTTTGAATATGATCTTATAATTCGAAATATCCAACTATTTACTCTAATATAACCATTCTGTATTCTGTATGTTTATATATTCCACTTTTGTCAACTCTAATGAATTCACAAAGGTTGTTATCAAATCTAGTGTTGCGTAATAGATAAATAAATATGATTTTAATTTTAATGTGGGTAAATATATTTGATATCATGCCCACTTCATTACTTGAATACTGTTCTTAACACCCGCTCGAATGTGAATGTTTATGTTTATGTTATGTTTTTGTTGCTTCTAACTTCTAAGTTTTTCTTTCATTCCTAAGTTTGTACCGCATTTTCATCTTTTTGATTTTATTAACTTTTTTTGTACTTTAAAAATATATTAGGAAACAATGTTACGGAAAAATTATCTATTAGAATGACAAACCGAAAGACACTTATCTATTCCTACTTTTAAATCCATATTTTTATCCACCATATGACTCAAACTTGCAACCACACAAAGTATTTTCATTGTATATTGATCGCAAGTATTTAATTTTTAAACAAGAGAAAATACAAGTGTTGATCAAAACACTGATTCTTTTTTTATTAATGAAAACTAAAGTTTAGACCCGTAAACCTTATTGTTGATTAATGAAAATTAAACTTTATAGCAACCATGACTCACAATCCGATCTCTAAACCCATAGGTTTGAGATCGTACAATAATCATATTCGATGAAATCGGTTTAAACACAGTAAAAGTCAAGCCAAACTGCTTCAAACCTGATTAACCCAACCCAAACCACTTTCAAAATCGATTTCACCCAACTTTTACACACCATCATATAGTCATTATTGTAAAATACTATTAAGCCCCCTGCGTTGTTGGGGGCGTAAAACCATACTAAGTAGCACAAAAAACACACCACTGTTAGTGATCACCAACCGAAACGTAGAACCAAAGACACATCGATGTTAGGCGAAAAGTAAAACATATAAAACAATAGTAAGTTGACCTAGGACCAACGCACTATGACAGGTCTGTTAAGCGGGGAAAAAATAAGCGTACAAATGTCGAACCACACACATACGCTGCGGTACTCATGCACAAACCGGGTTTTGGGCCGGACCCGGAATCGGGTTCAAACGGGTTCGGTCCAGTCGGGTTTTTTTGTACCCGGGTATTGGTGAACCCGGGTACGAACCCGGGTCGTGTTCACTTGCGGGAAAACCCTACCCATCATACCCGGGTAGGGTCGGGTCGGGTCCGGAACCGGGTTCAATATCGGGTTTGGTTTATTTTTTCTAATTTTCTTTTCTTTTTTTATGTTCAATACCGGGTTCAATATCGGGTCCAATACCGGGTTCAATATCGGGTCCAATACCGGGTTCACTTCGGGTTTAGACCGGGTCGGGTCGGGTTTTAGAAATTCAAAAAACCCAAACCGGGTTGAAACCGCCGGTTTATTCGGGTACGAACCGGGTACACCCAGTACCGGGTTGTATCCGGACCCGGATCCGGGTCGGGTACACGGGTCAGGTCCGTACCCGGTTTTTTGTGCAAGGTGTCAACTTGCAACATATAGACTGATATGTAAAACACAATTTGTAAATACGAAAATTATAGATGACCAAATTTGAAAGTAAAAATTGATGCGATTAAATTGTCAAATATGTAAAAATAATGGATTAAAATGGAAAAGTTAAAGATTAATAGAAAAGAAAAAAAATTAGTACAACCCATTTAAACATGTTGTATCACCAATTATACAAAAATAAAACTTGGAAATTAGTATTATTAAATATAATTTGTAATTAACAAGTAAATTATGAAAATCGCTTTATTGGGCCGGCCTTTAAACATCTTTAGCCCATTATATCACTTCGCTTATCGAAGGGTTCCCACACAGGAAACCCTAATCCCCAATTCTATATATTGTACCCATCCCCAACGCCTATCTTCTCAGGCTTCAATCAGCCACCATTACAACATTCATCAACTGATGTTTTTGATCTCCATATGTTCATTACTTTGACCCTAATCTTATTTCTTCTATTATTCGTGATTTCTTAACGATTTCGCAACCATATGATTGTTGATTTTTGTTCTATAATGCGTTTTTGAAGAACGATTTGAGTGATGTTATTATTGTTTGTGGTTGATTTGATGAAAGTGGAAATGAAGCGGAGATAGTGTGTATCGGCGTTGTGCTTAATCGGTGCACTCTGCTCGAAAGAGTTCTCTGCGACAACGATTTGACAAAGGTGAAGGTGGGCAGTTGTGTTCCAATTTTCTCCATTGGAATCTTCAACAATCATCTTCTCCACATTCTCTTGATTTTCGTCTTTCTTTTAATTCAGATCCATGAACATTTTCACCACAATCCTAAGTTTTGTTTGATTTTGGAAAAGTAATATTTAGGGTTTGATTTTATTGCGTTTTATGTTTGTGATATATGATCGCTATGCAGTTTGGGTGTTTAGTTTTCATAATAGATGACCACATTTAACATTCCGTTCATCATATTATTATCCACCGTATGTTTGGAAATGCTTTAAAAAACCAACTTATTGATTTATTGATTTTTCTTATTAATTTATTCACTAACATGACATTACCAAACGTTATAAAATAATTTTTTAACCTTTTAAAAGTTAAAAAATTAAAAGTTAATAAAAATAAACATTTCTAAACACTCACTTAATTTGATTATTAAGTATAACCACATTAATTTTATTAATTCCACTAGTAAATAATAAATTAAAAATTATGTAGCTAATGTTGTGTTTCTAAGTTTTATTTAAAGAGAGAAAATAAAGGGGAAGCTAAGAAAAAATAGTTATGTTTCCAAAAATGGAGTTGTCCGTCTCCAAAAAGGACGTTTGACTGTTCACTTAAATCTCTATGTGTTGTATTTAAATCAAAATTGGTTTGTTTTCTTTTGTAATTTAATATTAATAATAGTTTATTTTATTCATATTTTATTTTTCTCTAATAACTTCTAAATATAATCATTTATAAAAATATAATTAAATCATTATGTTATTTTTGTGTTTATCTACGTGCTAACATAAATATTATTTAATATTGATATGGGTTAAATAAATTTTATATTTAACGAAGGATGTAAATTTGACTCAAATTTGTTTTGAATAAATTTTATGTCAATGAAACAAGTACTTTCTAATAACATATACTTGAAATGTTATCTTGTAAAAAGTTAAAAGAGAAATAAAATAAGTGTAAAATTAATTATATTAGAATTAAATTAAAAACAAATTAATTTTGTATTGGGATTGAACACATTGAGATATGATATTAGTGAACAAAGCAGCATGACTTTTTTGTGGGCGGTGAACCTGTTGGTCACATGTTAGTTTTTAAGAGGGTGGCTAAGTGGGTGCGTGTGTCTTGTTTAAGAAGGCATTGGTGCCTTGTTAACTAGGGACATTAATTTTTTTTGGCAAGGGATATGAAACATTTTAGGAATTTTGCTTTTGAAAATATATAAAACTACAAATATTCTTAAAAGGTAATTTATTTTTGAATGGGAAAGTCAAAAAGTTAACTTGTATGAGTAAGAAAAATAGGAAGTTAGCTACCAAATAAAGGAAGAAACATACTTTAAAGTATAACAAATGTAATTACACTATAATTAATTGCCACCAAATAAATAGTCAAAAGCATATGATTAACAACAAGTTAAAGCATGACTTTTCTTGTAAGGGTTGTTGGGAGCTCAAATTAGTTGCATTAACAGAGCAACTTCACTTTTGCTCTTCTTGAAATATGTTAAAGCTTTCCGTCCATTCTATTCATTGCAAGTAGTTTCCTTCGCTGATTCTGATTTCACTTTGATCAACATGGATTTGGGCTAATTGTCGATTTCTTTTACTTCGGCTTATACAAAATGTAAAAATATGTTCTTACCTTTGACTTTGCTTGTTCATTGTGACTATCCTTAATTCCATTTGTTCTAGTCAATTATAGAAGTTTTGATGTTCTTGATTCAAACAATATGGTTCAGGTTACTAAAGAAGCTGAAAATTGAGTTGTACAATGCTTAGACACGATTATTAACTCAATCAACCAAACGTACCCTGACACAATGTAGGGTAGGATAAACCTAGTTACAAAGAAAAGAAAACAAAACTAGTTCTCTCAACTAATGTCAAGTTTGTTGCTTATAATTTTCATTTAAAGAAAACCATAGTATTTTATTTCTTCTATAAATTTGTATATATTGGGTTGCACACCTAACCAAACTTTTGAGAGATGGATAGGTATACATGAGTTTAGGAGATATATACGGATATAAAACCGTTGTTGGGTCAAGGTCAATCTGGGTCAGATCTGACCTAGTTTAGTTGAAGTTAATCAAGCCCATTTTTGTGTTCTAACAATGATTCCATTGCGGGGAAACATGAGTAGATGAATCGGAAGACAAGTTCTAATTCAGGTTATGTGGCTACATAATTAGCAGCTAATGCAGCCCGCTAGAATCTCTATTAGCGTTAAAGAAGGATATGGCAACGATCAAGGAAGCTTGGCTAGAAAAGCGATCGGCTGTAACCAAGGAACCACAAGATGAACCACAAGGAGGAACATATGAATCAAAGCCTTCACATGCTCACATACTAGGCTATTATTATGGAGGAGGATTTTGAAGAATATGGCAGTCCAATTTTATTATCATTAACAATTACAGACACCATAAATCAAGATCTTATGCAATGTTTAAAAAGAGTAAAATTATAGTTTCTTCAAAACCGATTATAATAAGGGCTGACTATGCCCATTGTCCTAATCTCACCGTTCATGGGCTTGTTCTCAAGGCTAAAAAAGATGAACCAGAAAATATACATGCAAATTTGAAACACAAGGAAATCGTCCATCGGCCCCCAATCGAATGACTTATTGTTTGGCACAATAATTCCCTTCCTTACGACTTGAGGAAAAGATCGAGTTTCCAGGCTGGAAGTATTAATACAAACCACTATTGGGTCAGGTTCAATCCGGGTCATATTTGACCCAGTTGATGCTTGATGGGGGGATATTTTAACGGAGGGAAAAATATGCGTTGTGAAGAAGTGTGGGGAGTGATCCATGATTTTAAGAGCTAGAAGACCAAGTCTTAAATGTTTTTGTTTAGTTTAAATATTAGATTTTTTGCAATGTTAGCTTGTTAGTGTTTTTATTATCAAAAGTAAGGTCCTTAAACATTGTGTCACACCCCGATCGACGACGAAATCATCGGGGCGGATCCGAATATGAAACGATTGTTCATAGCACATGAAACTAATAAGTTGAAATAATATTAAATATTATTTTTATTGAACATAACAAAACAATTAAATCATTACAATACAAACAAGATATAAACAACAACATAAGATTTTTAATTAAACTAAGTCCAAGTCCTATATGAGCACAAAAAGATCCTCAAGTATCAAACCTGAAATATGTTAAAAATAAAAGGTCAAATTTGAAAGTTGATGAGTTTCCATGGGTTAAACATACTTATATACATAAAAGATTTACATGTACCAATTCATGTCAATGGTTATGAATTATGCAAGTTTATAGAACACATATTGCTACAATCAAACCTTAACAGTTTATAGAACACACATATATATAACATGGTTAAATGAATAGATGAATAATATTTAAATAATTATTAAATAATCATTTGTGTAGCTTATTATTTAAAGTATTTGTAACATGTAGGTTTAATACGTTTAAAATAATCCAAGTTTGAGTTATAATATATTTATAACATATAAATGACTTAATGTTGTTTTTATAACCTTTTTATTTCTTTAATTTAAGAATTATAAGTTTTAAAATTTTTAAAAACTAACATAATAATTTCTGGAATGTTTTTAGTTAACAAAATAATTGTATTTAGATTTATTAACATGATTATAGTTTTTCTGAATAAAAAAATACAAGAAAAACAATTATCAAAAAGGTTGGCAGAAGCCCGGTTAGAACCCGAGACCTCATGCCTGGTATTGCTATTGATTACCAGTCGGGCTAAAGCCCAGATCTGTTTAAAGTTTCCCTTTTAAATATCTTAAACATTAATTGTTTAAATCCCCCAAATCAACATGAACCCTAGTTGATCTTGATCCAAATTGAACATCAATTCGCTAATGATAGTTGCAATAAGTTTAGGGCAATTGTTTCTTATGAACATACGAATATGATTGTATGTTGATTACTTGAAATGAAGTCGAACCCGATGATATCCAGAACAGATACGGCCGCGGCAATGGCAAGTTCAGTTCGAGATGCAAATGGTAATGATAAACCAATTAATTTAGTATGAAGCTTCTAAGGTGGTTTAAGATTCAAAGCCATTAATCGATTTTGGTTTAAGATGTCAACGTGGTGGAGTTCAACTAAGTTGCCGGTCCGAATAAAGTTGGTGATCGATCTCGATATGTCGAGGTGTTTGAGTGGAAATTGATGATTTAGAGTGATTGAGAGGATTCGATTAGGGCATTAACCCTCTGTTATGTGGTATTGATTTAATCGGTTTCACTTCGAACGAGTTAAAGTTTTGAATTGATGTTTCGGTTTCGAGTGCACAACCTTAATCGGTCGATTTAATTCAATTAAAACCGAATTTAAGTTGGGAACTGATATGCTTTTGGTATGGAGTAATTATTTGAAATGAAAATCGACCTTTTCGAGTGTTTTTAAGGTTGCCGGAGGTGGCCGGAATTGCGGGCGCCGATGGGGAAGTATGGGTGGTTTGGGTTTTAGACAAAGTTACACACTTGGCCCCTCAAATTTTAAAATGTTATTATTTTATGTCACAGCTTTAAAACAAAGTTTTATAATTAGCAAATTTGACCCCAAACTTATTATCACCCTAATTTTATATTTTATATGAATTGTCTTACTTTATTTTATAAAATCTTTATAATCTATTAAATTTTATAAGAGTTTTTACAATTTAATTCTAATTGTGTAATTTAAACCCATAATTTGGACATAATTGTGTCCAATTTCCACTAAACTTATATCAATATGACAATTTCTTTTTCTTTTTCTTTTATAAAATTAATACTTAAGAAAAACAACAAAAGATTTAAGGTGTTATATTTAAAATAAAATACATTAGGTTAGTTTTCCTATCAAAGCTATTAGGGCTGTTAAATAATTTGAATATTAAATCTCGTTTGAAAAAAAAACTAAACAATAACTCGTTGAGCTAGATGGTAGTTGCTATTCACAATACCAAGTCTAGGAATAATCAAATAGCTCATGGTTAGAAGCTTGTTCGAAATCATCTTGTGAGCTAGTTCGGTTGGGATCTTTTTTAAACTAAACTTAGCTCGACTCAATTCACTTGCAAACCAAACCAACCCTTCTAAACTCTTTTACACAATAAACTGAGCACGAGTCGCCCCTAACTTAACTCGTTTACAATCCAAATTGAGCACAAGACGATACTAGCTTTGCTCACATCGGTTCAAGAAGAGCCCTAAAAAACATTTTCATATAAATCTGAGAGCCAAATATTTTCTAGTTTAATACATGAAGGTGAAAGTTTGAACTTACAATCACTAAAGTTAAATTTTATATAAGAAGAGTTTTGTTACAAAAATGATTATTTTATTTAATAGTGTTTCTGTACAAGTCAAATATAGGGGTTGTTTGATTTTGGCTGACCCGGCTGACCGGGCTGACTGGCTGACTCGGTCAGCCGGTCAGCGTGTTTGATGTGCCTATGTGGTGGGCTGACCGGGTCCGTGGGTTCTGACCCAGACCCTCAACTGTAACATGCTGACCCGGAAAGGGGTGCTGCCCCTCCCTGCGCAACCCCACATGCGCGGCCGACCCTCACCTGTGCAACCCTCACCTGTGCAACCCCCACCTGAGCGGCCGACCCCCACCTGTGAATTGAGGACCTCATTAGTGGCGGCGAACCATGAGTGGAGGTATGATTCATCGGCCCAATAGGGCAAATCACCGATCCATAGGGTACGGATTTCTTCGTGAGAGGTCGGCTGGTGGTACGGTTGCGACGGTGGTGGTGGCGGTGGTGCACCATAGGCGTACGGTGGCGGTGGTGTGCACCGTAGGCGTACGGTGGTTGTGGTTGTGCGGTCATCATCTATGGTTGTTGTGCACCTTGTGCTTCCATTTTCTTCGTGTGTGTGTGTGTGTTTGATGGTGTTTTCTGTTTGTTTTTGCAAGTTGGAGGTATGTTATATGTATACGAGTTGAGAGTATTTTTATCGTTAGACACTGAATTGTTGACCGGTGAAAGTGATTGTGATGGTGGTGGTGGATGTTATAAATTTTATATTTTTTATCGTTCAGCAGAGTTAGTCAGACACTGAATCAAACAACCACGTTTCAGTTAGATACATACCCAGTCAGAACTTCTAACTGGGTCAGCTTCTGACTCAGTCAGATCTTACCCAGTTCAGAAGCTGATCCAGTCAGTATAATCAAACAACCCCATAGTATGTTTCGGTTTACGTCGAGACTCGCTCTGGTATAGACATGGGCAAACCAGGTTTTGGGCCGGACCCGGAACCGGGTTCAAACCGGGTTCGGTCCGGCCGGGTTTTTTTGGAACCGGGTATTGGTGTACCCGGGTTCGGGTTCGGGTCGGGTTGGGCATACTTAAAACCCTACCCGGTTAGGGTCGGGTCCAGAACCGGGTACAAACGGGTTTTATTATTATTTTTTTAGTATATAATTGCTATTAATATTAATATTTTTAGTATTATTATTATTATTATTATCATCATCATTATTATTATTATTATTATTATTATTATAAATTTATAACAACATTAAAAAGACATTTATAACTTATTAATTTATTATTTATTTATTAAAATAACTTAAAAAATACATTAACGAATCGACTATTTTCTTCGAGAGGCTTCATCAAATGCTAATTCTTCGTCGGATATACCAGAAGATACTCCTTCTTCTACCTCTTCATCGTGTACTTTACATTCGATTGCAATTTCGTCTTCAAGATTTGTTTTGTCTTGTATACGATCCATCGCGTCTAAGTGGTCTTTTAAACAAATGCACATCTCCACCGCTTCCGGAGTTAATCTTGTTCTTCGTAATGATAATACCCTGCCACTAAGAGAAAACGCAGACTCCGAAGCTACTGTAGAAGCTTGGACGCTTAGTAAATCACGGGCCATAGCGGAAAGAATTGGAAATTGGGATTCCTTTCCTTTCCACCAAGCCAAAATATCAAATGCATGATAATCTTGAGTACTCATAGTTGAAATAAAATTCGTCGTACTATATATACCAAGTTTGCTTGTTGGGGCGTTACCCCTTTGACGTTTAGCCGTCACATCCCGAACAACATTCAACATAGTCATAACGGGGTCTTTAAACGAGGTACTAGCACTTGAGGTTGATTCTCTTTGCGTAGTTATATTTACGTTAGGTCCATATTTATTTAAATAAAAATTATAAATAATTTTCAAACTTGTATTAAAAACTTCTTTTGCCTCGGTTGAAAAATTGAGGTTTTCGTCATGTATATCCAAATTGTCATTTATCTCGTCTATTAAACATTCTACCCCCGCAACATTTAAAAAAGGATTTAAAGCAGCGGCACAAGTAAAAACGGTGATAACTCAAGAAAATATTTTTTAAACTTCTCTTTCATTGGTTCTATCATTTCTCTAAACATACTATTTTTATTTTGAAAATTTTTAAAATTCAAAGCCATGAAATATAATTCTTGAAGCACCGAATAACTAGTGGGATAATAAACTCCCGATAATTTTGTAGTTGAGTTTTTAAACACCTCAAGGAATTCGGATAAATGTTCAATATTTTTCCAACCCAAATCCGGAAACAGGTCGGCTTTGCAATTATCCGAAAGACTATTATGAAAAACTTTTAAAGTGCCTTTTTGTTTTAAAGCACAATCAAACATATGACAAGTCGAATTCCACCTAGTAGGTACATCCCATTTAGGCCCTAAAAATCTAGATTCTGTATCTTTACAAAGTTGTTTATAATCTTGATATCTTTTTCTACTTTTTTTAAAAACGTCGTGTAACATAAATCAAAAAGCTTTTATAAAGCTATCAACAAATGGTACGGATAGACCATCTTGTACTACTAAATTAATAATATGTGCAACACAACGAGTATGAAAAAAATCACCGTTTGCAATCGGAAGATATTTTAATTTTAATTTTTCAACCGCGGTTGTGTTGTTGGAAGCGTTATCAAATGTCATTGAAAATATTTTATTTTGTAAATTAAAAGTAGTTATTACATTATCCAAAAAGTAAAATAAATACTCTCCGGTGTGTGGATACGGAAATAGATCAAATGCAATCGTACGTTTCATCATTTGCCATGAACTGGGATCTACCCAATGAGCGGTGACGCAAAGGTACGATTCGGGCAAACCGTGTGGCGCCGACCAAACGTCACTAGTTAAGTTTACACCGGTATTTAAATTTTCAAATAATACAATTAAATTATTTTTTGCTTGCTTCCACAATTTTAAACAATAACGTGTAAGTGTAGTACGACTTACGTGAGTGTAACGAGGTTGAAGCGTCTCTCGAATTAAGTTGGTTAACCGAGGGTTGTCGAAGTGATTGAAAGGCAAAGCTTCTTGAATCACGAACTTTGCCATTCGATCTCGAATCTCATTAACGTTGTAATTAAAGATTCCACCGTCTCCACTCAATTGTGTTTTTTGCGAATCCGGATTACTTTTCAACGACTTACAAAACTTCTTGGTAATGTGTTTGTTTAAAGTCGTGTTAGAATCTTTAGCAAGTAAAGCTCCACAAAACTTGCAACGAGCCTTTACAGATTCGTCACTCAACTCAACCATATCCCAATTGCACCAAACATCCATGTTACGATTGTGTGGAAGAACACGAACGACGATTGGAGAATTCGATGAACCTTGACCAACGGAAGATTGAGAGTGAGCCATATTGAGATTTGAGAATAAACGAGAGTAAAAGAGAGTAAACGAGACTAAACGAGAGTAAACGAGAGTATTGTTTGCATTTTTTGCGTATGTTTTTGTGTGTTTGAAGCTTGGGTACCTTACCATATCAACCCACACCTATTTATACTTGTTTTAGAGGCAAAAACAACAAAAAAACGGTCACATTTCGTCCCCAATGGCTATATAGCCGTTAAAAACGGCTAGAAAAAAAAAAGGTCGAAACCGGATCCAACCCGGGTTCAACCGGTTCGGGTCCGGTTCCTATGCTTTCCAAACACCCCAAACCGGTTTGGACCCGCCGGTTTTTCCCGGGTACGAACCGGGTACACCCGGTATCGGGCTGTACCCGGACCCGGGTCCGGATCGGGTACACCGGGTCGGGTACACCGGGTCGGGTACGTACCCGGTTTTTATATGCAACTCTACTCTGTACATGTGATAGTTCCAAACATTCCTTCAATAAGAAAAATAAATCCTAGAGACATAAACAACACCAGCTACCTGTCGTGTCTTTCAGTTGATTTTGACTTGTGGTCGATCGAAAACGATGAAACAATTTAACCTAAATTCGTTTGTTTGCCTGCAATTGACGGTTGGTATCGTTGGATTAAGGCCCACGAAGAAGAACAAACAAACAAACAAACTCAAAGTATAACGTAAGATGATGCAAGAACCCATACAAATGCCACGTGGTTCGCTACAATCTGGCAATCGCACCCACATTCATCGGAATCAATTCAATCCCCCCCTCAATCTTAGGGTTTTCTTGCTCCCATCCATCAATCACATCCGATCAATCCATCTAATTCATCCAATTGATCGTAACATTAATATTATTATTATTATTATTATCATTCGTTGTTGTTGTTTCGATTGATTTGGGTTTCAGATCGTTGATCGCGATGGGGAAGGTGACGGTGGCAGTGGCGGTGATCGGTGGCGCGGCGGTGTGCGCCGCCGCGGCGTTGGTTGTGCGCCACCGTATGCGGTGCTCGAACCGGTGTGTGAAATCGGGTGATATCGTTAAGGAATTGGAGGAGAAATGTGCAACTCCGTTGTCGAAATTGAGGCAGATTGCTGACGCCATGACTGTTGAGATGCACGCTGGGCTTGCGTCAGAAGGTGGTAGCAAGCTTAAGATGCTTATCAGCTACGTTGATAATCTTCCCACAGGGTAATTTGTTGTGATTTTACGGTTGATTGATTGGTTTTTTGGTGAGATTTGGGTGGAATTAGGTGTTTTGTTGATGAAAGTTGGTTGATTTTTCTGCATTGTGTGAAGTGAATCGTGTTTATGTGTTTTGATGATCTGAGATCTGTTGTTACGTTGATGATTTCGATCGGTTTGTGGTTTGAGGTAGTTGATCACTTGATTCATTGTTGGGGTAAAGCATCCTGCAAACGTGATTCGTTTGATAGATCTTAGGTTTGTATCTGCATAATTCTGTTGTTTGCAGGTATTGACGGGTCGTGTAAGTTTACTGGTAACCAGGGTTCTCGTTAACAACAAAAAGAGTAAATAAATGTGTGTGATTTTGTATCTGGATGCAAATCGTATTGTTACCCTGAATTTTAAGGAGTGATGTCATAGCTAGATATGAAAATTATATTGACTTGATTCCATATACTTGTCTATTTGAATATTAATATATTATATATACCAATGGGAAAGAGTTGAGTGATGGGGTTGGGGCCACACATATGCTAACAGTTGAAGTCCCCTCCTCTCTTGCAAACTATTGTAGTTGATAAAAGCCTTTTAGGTTTTTAACATTTTAGTGTAAAATCATGAATTAAACAATTTATTATCTCCTAAAAGAAAATTGTAATTTTTTTGTTAGTTTAGTATCCTTTTGTAAATTTTTTATAGGCTAAAATAAAACTACTTCATTCCAGGAAACCAAAGACTGGTATGTTTTTGCTATTAACACATGCTATTGGGTGTTAAGAGAAACTTTTTAAATATGTGTTAATTCAGATTACAATGATATACTATGACAATATCTATCTAGATGAATTCAAATATGTGTTAATTCAGATTAAAAGTAGACTTTGTGTGACTTTCAACCTGTGTGAGGTCAAACACAACCAAAAGTAAACCGATATAAGTAAATGGGTCAAAAGTACAACCTTTAGTTGGCTTTCTTTGTTTTGCTTTTTACAAACCCAGTAAAAACTAGAAAGATAATCCTGCTTCATTTGTTAACTGTGCAAATTAGTGCAAACAATTGAACCATTTGGTGTAACACCATGAGATAGTTTCTGTTTTAGGTACTTAAAGTTTGTTCCAGATAAAGTCATAAATGTCTTGAATTGCTGTTAACTTTTAGTTTGAATAACTATTTCTTCTTCTTTTACTTTAGTGATGAGGAAGGAGTGTATTATGCGTTGGATCTTGGGGGAACAAACTTTAGGGTTCTGCGGGTGCAGTTGGCTGGGAAGTCTGGTATTGAATCTCAAGAATTTGCTGAGGTGTCAATCCCTCCTCAATTGATGGTTGGAACTCCAGAAGTAAGAGTTTTTGTTCTCTCGCTTAAAAAAATCAGTTTAGTCTATTATATAATATCATCATGTAATCACATTCATATTTCATACTTTCATAAAAGGTGTCAAAGTGAGAGGGTTGAGTGGATTGGATAATGGGTCAAATGAACCATTTTTACAAAGGGTCAGAACAGGCTGATTCAGTTGGGTTGACCCGCAAACACTTTTTTTAGCATCGTTCTAATTTTCTTTATTAATTATTAATGCGGCACTTACTATAATGAAAACCGTATTTATGCAGTTATAAACTGTCAATAGTTAAATAAAACGATTTAGCAGGTTGTATGCACTAAAGTTTAGACTTTGGGTGACTTTCAACATGGGCCAAATTTGGCATCCTTACCAATCATAGTTTTTCTTTTTGGTTAATAGTTCATGTGTTAATTATGATCATGAAAACAACTTCAATAAAATAATATGTATGGATTATAGAAGGCTTTGGGTGACTTGTAAACCGTTTACCTGGTTCTCCTTTTAGCTATTTTTAATTTTTTTTTTATATTAACCATTTGGTCCGTTTGACCTCAAACTCACTCCAGATCAACCATTTACAAGTAGTAAATGGCTCAAAACTGCCACGGCTACTTTCAATATGTTTTTAAGATCTAAAAAGTCATCTTCTCCAGGCACTTTTCGACTACATTGCTGCAGAACTTGCAAAATTCATTGCTGATGAAAGTGAAAAGTTTCGGCTTCCTCCAGGCAGACAAAGGGAGTTAGGGTTCACCTTCTCGTTTCCTGTGTTGCAATTATCTATTGATTCAGGGACTCTTATACGGTGGACAAAAGGCTTCTCTATCAATGAAATGGTAATCACATTATGTTCACATTTTCCATTAATTTTATTTTAGTCACATTAGGCTTACTATTCATAAGCACTATGTCATGTTAGCATGTCACATTTTCCTTTCTTATGTGGGGAAAAAACTGGAAGATGAGTGGGTACGGTGTGTTGGGTAACAAGTCAAAAAGGGTTTGTAATTTTTGGTACGGTTGGATTGGGCCAGGTTTGGTTGACCCTATAAACATTTTGCACCACGTTTTTATGTTTTTATAAACACTTTGTATGTCCATGTCACATTCTTTTTTAAGACTCATGCTTGATCAACTCTTGATTATCTCAGATGTGGAAAATGCTGGTAAGGTGGGTTGGGTAACCAGTCAAAAAGGGTTTGGGCCAAAAGTTGTAATTTATGGATTGGATTGACTCAGGTTAATTGGCGCAACATACCTTTTGTGCTATGTTTTTACATTATTATATATAGCTTGCGTGTTAGATATGCTTATAATACTTATCTTTCTTTGAAATACCTTTACTTTTTCCATACAATGATTTTGGGTTACTATTCATAATAATCCTATTTCAAGTAAACATGAAAATAACCACCTCTGTTGTTTATTGATGGCCTCTGATCATGGCAGATTGATAGACTAAAAAGATATATATAAGAGAATATTTATACCACTAATTTCCCGACTTTTGTTATGTTAGAGACTTACAGTACATAAATTGATTGCTCTGCTGCTTGCTATTCCCTTCTTTTCCACTTAATAAAGTTTTATATGGGGATGCATTTATGGTCTTCAGAAAGCTTCATTATATATGTTATGTGCTACATGCAATAATTAATTTTGTTTATAATCCTTCCAAAACTCTATGCCTTTAGAATGTCATATCAAACCAATTTTTTCAATTTTCATGCAACAAGGAAGTGTAAATTAAAAGGTTAAATGATCAAAATGCAATCTTGTAACATGATAACTAGTATATTGTTGTTTATTGTTTGATTTATTCAGTGTAATTGAAATATCAACAGATGGAATTTAATTTTGCAAAGTAAACTGAACTTTTTGCAAATTGTGACCTCATTACCATTAAAAGTTGATGAATTGAAGGGTCTGATTTAGACTTTATTATGTCTCATGTATGACATATCAAAATAACAACTTAAAAATCTTATGGAAGAGTGACACATAGATTTGTATTAATAATGTTAATTTACTCTGAAGTTCAATTTATCACTAAAACCTTTTATATGTGCCTGGAACACATGTAATTTATTGTCTAATGTAATTACTACATTTGACTAATAAACATATTTAGAACCACATGGGATGCATGAGAAATAAAGTTAGATAATTTTATTCTCTATTTTTTTTGTAATTTTAATTGCTAGGTCGGTAAAGACGTGGTTGCAGAATTGACAAAAGCAATGGAAAGGAAAGGTGTTGATATGCGTGTTTCTGCGCTGGTGAGTTCATTTGGGTTGCTAATATTATGAAAAATATCCCAGTATCCGTGATTTTACATTCAAAAGAGCTCACCTAAGTCGCCATGCAAAATACAAACCATATATAATCTATAAACTTTAATCAAAACATCACTTAGATAGTTAGATGATATATGTTCTTATATGTGGGCGTAACCACTTCAAGGTGGCCTAGCGGTAGGCGGCTTGGGTTCTTTTCGGTGGTGACCCGAGTTTGATCCTCCATAGGTAAACATCTAGGGGTTGCCAGAGCTAGAACCAGGGTTCGAATGTAAAAGCGATGTTGGGGCAAAGATAGTAGTTCGAAGCCCATGTGTGTGTGTGTAAGTGCGTGTATTACCTTACCATATGTAATAATGGCATGTAGTCTGATGTGCAATTTTAAGTACATAACTGAGAAGCTTACAGCAAAAAACCTTTCATCCCAAACTAGTTGGGGACTTGTGGTAGGCAAAGTTTGACCTTGCATATGTAAATAAGTTATATGAATAATTTCCTTGAACATATTTACGTTCTCGTATTCATCTATGTGTTCATGACCTAAAGCCGCTGACAAATTATTAACTTTTCACTAAGGCCACCTGCAGAATAAAATAACTTTAGAGGTCAGTGAAGTGTCAATTTGGTTTCTCTTATGTCAATTCCAGCAAAAAAAACTTCTGAGAAAGGACATTTTTGTCATTAGATGTGTTTGGCAAAAATTGATACAAACAATACTGGGTACACGTATAGGTGGCCTTTAAAGAAGTTTTAATATATGAGCGGCCTTAATGAAAAAGGTTGAATAAATGGGTGGCTTGCACGTAGCTCTTCGCAAATTATATCTTGAAACATTGGCTTAAAATTAAGTTTCATTTGGATGTAGGTTAATGATACAGTTGGAACATTGGCTGGAGGGAGATATGATAACAAAGATGTTTTTATAGCTGTGATTTTGGGTACCGGAAGTAATGCAGCTTATGTGGAACGGGCTCAAGCTATACCGAAATGGCATGGCCCACATCCTAAATCAGGAGAGATGGTATGCAAACTTGGTTAATAACTTCATCAAAATCGCCACCAAATATTTTGCTTCATATAATTTTTTTCTGAGCCTAATTGGGTTTTATTTTATGATACTTTTTTTTGTTTGAGGCACCAACTATCTGTGAAATAATATTTGTTTTTGACATAAGTTGTTTCTGGTCAACCCAACCCGATTTCCTCATATTTCTACCTCTAATATTAATGGACATGCTTCATTTGTTGTATAGGTCATCAACATGGAGTGGGGTAACTTCAGGTCATCACATCTTCCCTTAACAGAGTATGATACCACACTGGATGCTGAAAGTTTGAACCCTGGGGATCAGGTACTTGTTATACATTATTTTGAGCTTCTTTTCCTTTCAGAATGTGTATAAATTTGTTACATATGCATAATTCAATTGTGTGATTTTGTTTATATATATCCTTCTGAATGTCATAATATCAGATTACACTTTCAAAACACTTATATAAGTATCATATATACCCATTTCACAGTAGAAGGAAATAAAATCACTTACTTGTAACTGTTTTTCTTAGTAAACAAGAAAACATGATGCGCTAAAAATCTAAGATATTTAACATTAGTAGATTGTTCTCCGATTCGTTTGTTTAGTGAAACAAAGTATTAAAAGTAGCTTATTTTGTTCCAATACCATGGAGTGGGTAAACATGATAATTTTTAGCGTTTGGTATGGGTAAGTATGATATTTTGAATTTTAGAAATATATGTATCAAAATTTGAACTTTTAGAAGAATGTTTAATTGCTTATATATAATTAAATCTTAATTTACTTGGCAGATTTATGAGAAAATGATTTCTGGCATGTATCTGGGAGAACTTCTTCGTAGAGTTCTATATAGGATGGCTGATGAAGCTGCCCTTTTTGGTGACACAGTTCCCCCCAAATTAAAAACTCAATTCATAATAAGGTATTCTTCAAACCCTTGGTTTTCTATATTTAAGTTACGAATACAAGTTTCTTTTGTTCAATCAGAACTAAATGTAAGCTGTAAGTTGATTGCTTAATTCCAAATAACTGATACGTATGACCGTAAGTGGCAATGTCGACTCATTACTTAAAGTGGAACATGTTGAAAGTCACCCCAATCTGTCTTAAATTCGAATATTTAGATTATTTATTGTAATAATTTTGTCTTTAAAATCATTATTAAGGCATCAGTAATTACAAAAATAGTGCTTTTCTAGGTCAACCAAACCCAACCCAACCCAACTTGTACAAGAAACGACCTGTTTTAACCAGTTGTGACCCAAACATTAGTTTGACTCTAAAGATTAATTAATCAGAAAAAGAAGCTAAGGAAGGGTGTTTTTAAGATAACCCTTTATCTTGAAGATGGAAAATTCACAAAAAAATGATTTGTGGGCATTATCTCCTTTGTGCATATATCTTCTTAATCACATGAAGCATAAGCTTACGTTGTTGTCGTGTAATTCATAGAACACCTGAAATGTCTGCAATGCATCATGACACCTCAGCTGATCTCAAGGTGGTAGGGAACACATTAAAAGACATATTAGAGGTAAACACCATTTACAGTTACTTTTGTTTTCCCCTCCTGATTCTTACAAAGTATCATGTGTTAGTTACTTCATTTCATAAAAGGGGCAATTTCAATCCTGTTATGTAAAAGTGGGTCGATTCAGGTAAAATTTTATTGTTAGCACGACAAGTAGATAAATCAAACAGGTTAAAGGTCATCAGCTTACTCAAGTGTTTACAACACTTTAAAACATCTATTCAAATAAAAAAGATTGTTATTTCAATAATAGCCTTAATAATCATGTTTAGAATATTAATTATGTATGGAATTAAAAAAGCCAAAAAGTGTTGGTGGGTCAACCTGATTTGAACTTCCAATTTTAGCCCGTTTCTTAGAGGTTACAAAATGGGCGGGCTAAGCGGGTTGAGTAACGGGTCAAGGAGTTAGATAAACTGCTTTTTTGGGTAAGAAATACCATTTTAACTTTTCTTTACTTGAATTTTATAAAATTTATGTTTTGAAATGTTAACAAACAATTATACAGTTATCAAATACGATAATTTGTTGTGAATTCCCCTCTCACTATTATACCGTCTTTTCACTTACATGATGATACATAAAAAGGCTTTTGCATATGCGAGGTCCGGGGAGGGGGTGTCGGGCCAACTTGGGCTTGATGTACACATTCTTATCCTTCATTTCTGCAAGAGTCTATTTTCACGGCTCGAACTCGTGACCTCAACATCACATGGCAACAACCTTATCATAACTCTCACTTTATTTGCAGATACCAGATACAACACTCTCAACAAGAAAGATAGTGGTCGAGATATGCAACATCATCGCCACACGAGGGGCCCGCCTCGCCGCCGCTGGGATTCTAGGCATTCTGAAGAAAACCGGAAGAGACACCGTCAAAGACGGTGAGACCCCCAAGACGGTCATCGCAATGGATGGAGGATTATACGAACACTACACCGAATACCAGCACTGCCTTGAGAACACTTTGAATGAATTAGTCGGCGATGATCTCGCAAAACACATTAAACTTATACACTCTAATGACGGGTCGGGCATAGGTGCCGCCCTTCTTGCCGCCTCTCACTCGCGATACATCTAGGCCTTTTGGTTTCCAAGAAGGTAATCAAAATCGTGTATGATGTTCGTTACATATGGTATATTCTGGTCAGAGAATGTTACTCCGGTTACATTTACTTGAGCTCAAGCGCGGGTACGGTGATTGAAAATTGTTGTTGAAATTCTTCAGATCTCTTAGATTAGATGAGATCTGTTCTGGAAAATGGTTTAAATTATGCTGAAGATGTATGAATTTATTTAGGATCTGTAAGTTGCATTTCTTTTGCTACAGGTTTTGTGATTCTTCCATTTTGGAGCTCATTAATGGTTAATAAAAACTGGGAAATTTGAAAGATATTAGTTAAGGTTTTCATCTTCTTGTGTGTTGATTTACCAACTGATCGAACCGTTTAAACTAAATTAAGCACTAATAAATATATGAATGTTTTCTTTTAATAATATTTATCGTTGCAAAAAATAATTAAATTCTTGAAACTGATCGAACCATTTACGCAGTTGAAGTTGGTCGAATTAACCGTTTAAATCGAAGCAAGTTTGCGTGCTTGCTTCGATTTTAACGAGTAAACATGAAATTACAGATGATCATATGAGAAAAGGGTAAAATTCATCGACGTACCCAAAATCAAAGTGGAGATTTATAGTATTGGTTTTGTGTTTTTATCAAACTTTATTACTACATCATACATGTCAGCAAAAATCAACACCAAACAACATGCTATATCAACCTACCCAACATCAATTAGGATTCCGTTATGAGTGGGTTTTATTCATGGTTAAAGTGGCACTGCCGTTTAAATAAAATATAAAATGGTAACTAATGGGAATATACGACAGCATCATATTTCTTATCAACTAAATTTTTCTGTTTATTTCTTTTATTAAATAATTATATTAATTAATAATAATATTATTTGAATTTTTAGCTCATAAATTATTTTTTAATAAATTAAGAAAGATATATATTTATGAATGTTGTTTCTAAATAAATAAATTTTATAAAATAAGAAAATTTTTTAAAACATCAAACATTCTAAAAAATATCAAACATTTTAAATTTGTGTTTTGTATAAAGTAAAATTATAAATAAAAAATAACTAAAACTTGGAGTTATAATAAGAAAATTTTTAAAAATAACTTTTTTTAAAAAAACGGATTGTTTTGAAACAAAATGTCAATCTTTTTTTGAAAAATAATAAAAAAATTTATATTATTTTTTATTATTTATAGTCATTACTCATATGTAATTTTAATAGTATCTAAGCTTAAAAAATATTTTATAACTAATAAATTTTTATATTAATATTTGTTATTTAACTTGTGTATTACATATGTTATCAAAGCTAGTATTATATATTTTAAGGAGAAAATTGCAAAAATAGTGTATGAGCATATTACAAGTTTGATCTCTAAGATTTTAGAAATTACAAATTTAATCCAAACATTTGAAAGTTTGTTGTAAATTTATTCCCTACCATTAGTGTTTGTTAGTTCTTAAAGATTTGGGGGCTAAATATACAATATGATCAAACCATATGGACTACTTGCGCAATTTCCTCAAAAAATTAACAAAACTGTAAATCAAATAAAATGTAAAATAAGTTAAAATCAAACATAATAATTTCAAATAAACATAAATAATAAATTTCAATAATTTTTAAAAATAAAATAAAGGTTAAAAATCAAATAAAACTCCAAACTAAATAAAAACAAAAATAAAAATATGTAAAAGGAGAAAGCAAGAAGTATTGAAAAAGATGTATGCGATTAAAGTAAAAAATTAAATAAAAACCAAATAAAATTTAAAAATACAATCGAATAAACATTATAAAATTCAAAATAAATATTGAAAAAATCATATTAAAGTTAAAAAATAAAAAACCGTTCGATTATATTTTTTGTTTTTTGAATTTATACTTTCACAAGGTTTTTGTATTCTTCGATTTAAACACTATATATGAACTTAATAAAAAATAGTTATAATAAAAAAATTAAGCATACTTCTCAATTATTTATTATGTTTTACGTTTTAGATCATTAATTTTGTGTTATTTTTATCATTGATTTTATAAATTATGTAAACTTGTTATTTATCATTGTGTTTCACAATTAGAAATACATAATAATATACTCTTCTCAATGTATTTTACTTTCACTAATATATATTTCAAAACTCAATATTGAAGATAACACAATATGTTATTTTATTCATTGTTTTTTTTTATAGTTTACATAAACTTATTGTTGAAGATACCACAATGATTCTATTTCATAAATGTATTTTTCAAAACTCATAGTGTTTAACATAGCACAATTAGGATCAAAAGAAACATGAGATATTATGTTATTTTGTTATTAATTTTAATGTATTAAATTAATTATTGTTAATTTATTATTGTATTATACACGTTAAAGAAACACAACAATGTTATTACACCATTATATATATATATATTAAATTCATCATTTTAGGAAACATAATAACTAACATAAATACATAATAAACTGCACTAAAAACACAATTACAAGATATAAGCTTAGAAACATAACAACAATATTGTACTCATTTTAAAGAAAAAAAAAACAAAGGCATAATCTTTATAAATAAATAATGTCGTACATAAAAGTCATGAACATTTAAACAAATGGAAGGAACTAACCAAGTAAAAAGTCCTCGGACCTCGGGCTTTGTGTTCCCACCTAATCCTGTTTTATCTTGGGATATTTTCCGGACTCCACTCCATCTCCCCTTAGTGCTCGTATACCTACTTAATGCCATCACGTAACACCTTGAAAGTTGAGCACACTATTTTTGTTGGGGTTACACGTCACACATCGGTGAGAGACTTAGGTGTTGTTTGTTTTTTCTACAGCAAAATATCTGCAGTCTGCAAACCACATCTACAGATATCTGCAAGAAAAGAGGTGGACCAAACGTCTACAATTGCAATAAAAAATGCTTGTTTTTTAATATCTGCACGTTGTTAAAATAATCTGTAATTAAAATAAACCTAATCAAACTACTAACTTTAAAAAAAACCAAAATCCACCGCATTAAAAAACAAAATCCAAAATCCATCATATAAAAAAACCAAAATCCACCACATCTGCAGACCACCATCACATCCACCATTTTCATACTACAAATCTAGAGAATCTAGAAAATCCAGAGAATCGAAAAAAGAGATAACCAAACTCCAAAATCAAAGTACCAAAATCCAAAATCCAAAATCAATTTAATACTATGCTTTCGGTGATCAATTTTATACTATGCTTCCAAAGTCAATTTCATACTACGCTTCCAAAGTCAATTTCATACTATGCTTCCAAAATCAAAGTATGAACATTCCGGTTTCAAGCGCCTCCTTAAGAATCGTTTCGTCTGGATCTACTTTGAGTATAGTCGATTAGCTTTGTGTTTGATTAATACTTTGTAGGAAAAGGTTGTGGTGTGGCGGAGGCGGAGGTGGAGGCAGCGGTGGTGGAGATTTGGGTAGCGGGGGTTGGTGGCGAAGTGGTGGTTAGGGGTGGAGAGTGTGATTGAAGGAAGAGGAGGAGTGGTGGCGTTAATGGTGGCTGCTGCAATGGCTGCCATGGTGATTTTGGGTTGTTTACGGGGGAGAAGATGTGTGTGGGCGTGTCGCTCTTGGCTGGCTGGAGGAGATCTACGTGGACGTCTAGGCTAGGTCTGCGGGGCTGGCAACGGCTGAAGAGAGGGGATGGCCGGAGTTTACTCCGAAGGAGGAAAGAGTTTCACATATATTTTGAGAAGGTGAAGAATGAGAAGAGGTCAGAATACTTGTGAAGTCATTGGGTTATGTCTTCTTCGTGCAGACGTCAGGAATACATTTTTTAATGAAAAGTCTTCCGGAAATCAAACAGTCTGCCATATCAAAACGTCTTCCCGCGTCTGCATGCGCGCAGACGAAGAGATGAGGAAAAGCTTTTTGAGAAAAAACAAACACTCCCTTATCCTTTTAATAACCATTACATATTGTTATGAAACAAGAAGAGTACTTTGTTATCTAATTTTAAAATATTGTTATGCTAGAAGGCTAGATTGATGTTTTAATATATGACAATGACTTTAGTGAATTGAAATTAATATGTTTTCTTAAGCGGTTTGAAAAATAGAGCGTGCTTCAATTTTTTGGAACACTCTAGGAACTCCTACTTCTAGTTTCTACTTTCTACAATTATAATAATTAACAGATTCTTCAACAGAATTAGTCTTCTAATATACGGCCTTATGTAATTAAATCTCAATTTATTATTTTATAACGACAACTATGAATCATATTCATAAACATGCTTGTGGCCGGGAAACTAGTAATGATACACAATATTACATAGACCAAACAAAACTCCAAACAAAAAACACAATATGTTGTTACACCTATTCGAAAAGAGCATAAGAAAGAAGAAATTCTTCGTGTCATTAATCTAAACACATTCCATATCGATTAAGCATATTGATAGGCTTGCTTTTGTTTGAAGATTAGCTTTAAAGGGATTTCCCTTTTTAAAGCAATACCGAATTTCGCATTCATGTCAAGCATTGACGGGTCACCACCATCTGCAAGAGCCCAATCAAACTCATGAATCAAAGATGCCAAAATAAGTTGAAAGCTACTGAAACCTGATGGCATTGCTGGACACATCCTCCTTCCTGAACCAAACGGAATTAATTCGAAGTCTTGACCTTTAAAATCCAATTTTGAGTCTACAAATCTTTCTGGCTTGAATGATAGAGGTTCATCCCAAATTTTAGAATCTCGGCCCATTGCCCATACATTGACGACTATTTTCGCATTCTTAGGAATTATGTAATTCATAACCTCACAAGTTTCAACCGCCATATGAGGAATAAGGAAAGGCACAGGTGGGTGTAATCTAAAAACTTCCTTGATGAATGCTTGTAAATAAGTTAACTTTGATAGTTGAAAGTTTGTGATTTCATGTGAATTGACTTCCTTTTTCATTTCTTCTTCTATTTTAAACATGACTTCTTGGTGTCTCACAAGCTCACTCATTGCCCATACCACCGTAGAGGTTGTAGTGTTTGTTCCCGCTGCAAATAGTTCCTGAAGAAACAAGTTGAATTTAAGAACGAAGGTAGCCTAACAATTGTACCGGTGATCATTATCATTATATTTTCTTGCACAAATAAAAATAAAAAGACTAATGGATGTTTACCACAATCAACTCGTTGATTTGGTTGTTTGAGAATCTCTTTTCAAGCAATTTATCCAAGAAAGAATGTGCTTGTTTAGAAGACCATGATGAGGAGTTTACTTGAGCTCTTCTTTCTTGTATTATATCTTCCCAATAAGAAAACGTCTTGTGTAAGTATTTTTTGTTTTCCCTCCATATTCCCTCAACATCAAATCTTTCAAGCATCGGGTAAAATGAACCCAAATCTTTTGTCCGGCCAGCATACTCGATTACTATCCGCAATGACTCTTTTAACCCGTCACAAGACCCATGTTCATCATACAAGTCAAGCAAATCTTTGCCGAGAATAATGGAACTCAACGTGTTGAACAATGTAACAAAAATAACATCCTCAATGTTAATCACTTCTCCTTGCTTTTTACGCAGGAAATCCAACAATTGGTTTATCTTTTCAATACGCAATTCAGATTGAGCTTCTAAGGCTTTATGCGAAAAAACTTCAGTTCGACACAAGGCTTTTAAGGTTTTCCATGTTTGGTTGCAATCAGACCAAACAATGGAGTGAGGTAGTAAGTGTGGTAGTTTGAATGAAGTAGGCACAGGCCTAGCGGAAAGAAGTTGATCATGAGTTTTGAGAATTTCCATGGCGGCCTCTGCTGAAGAGGCCACCACAAGAAGTTGCTTACCCAAGCGGAGAGACATGAGAGGACCATATAATTTAGCAAACTTCGCAAGGGAAACATGAGGTTTGTCGTCGAGTTGATGCAAGTTTCCAATAATCGGCAATTGTGGTGGACCTGGGGGAAGATTTCCGGTGTTCTTAAAAAATAAGAGTTTTGTTTGCTTGAAGATGACTAGTATGATGAAAATAGTAGACAGAACAAAGAGAGGAGAAAAAAGATTGTAATCTCTGACAAAGGTAGTAACATCCATTAGAGATTTGTGATGAGAGTTGAATGATTAGTGTTGTTTGTGAATTCTTTTGGACATTCATAGGGTCCATTATATATAGGTGTGATTCTTTTTGAGGGCGGTGGCCATTAAAAAAATATACTATAAAACGAAAAAATTAACACGCTACACAAAAATTTGTAGGCCAGTGTTGAAGGATTTGTGTGGTAAGTTTCATTATTGATTTTGGACTTATCCTCTGCAGATCCACCTGCCAGAAGACAATTTGATTTTAACATTCTTGCATTTAATGAGGGAAAACAATACACACCACAGAATTATACATCTAGAACATATTTTTGCATTTTATGATAGGGTTCGTGTATGTGTATTCCTAACATTTTGCTAAACCAGAACGTGATTTGCATGCATTTTGTATTCCATAGTTATAACCAATTTTTTTTCTCATTTTTCGGATGGACATCAAATCAGACGTCTTATCAGTTCACTTACCGGTCACATTGGTCATACCAAATTTAAAAGCCGGATGAAAGTAATTATTTATATAAAATACATTTTTAAGAAAACACAAGCTGTTTGTACCTTAATTTATTTTGAACACACATCTCTTGTTTTACAAAATATAATATTCTATACATAGAATTTTAATTATTCTCATGTGCATTCTTAAACAGAAGCATTTTTTGTGGCCACATGCAATTGAATCTTAAGGTAGTACATGTGAATTTTTCTGTGAATTTTTCTGTGAATTTTTCTGTGGCCACATGCAAATTTCTTACTCGTGTCAAGCTTTAATGGATCATCACCATTTGCCTAGTCAAACTCACGAATTAAATATGCCAAAATAAGTTCAACGCTCATCACATCCGATGGCAATCTTGGACACATAATTCTCCCTGACCCAAATGAAATTAATTCAAACCCTTGATCTTTGTAATCCAATTTCGAGTCCACAAATCTTTCTAGCTTGAATGACAAAAAAGTACATCCCAAATCCTAGAGTCTTAGGCCATTGCCCAGGCATTAACAAGTACTCTAGCATTCCTAAGTATTTGGTAATTCATAACCTTAGAAGTTTGATCAACCGTCATATGAGGAGGAAGAAGAGGAACATATGGGTGTAATCTAAAAGCTTCTTTTATTTGGTAGATAAGTTAATTTGGATGGTTGAAAGTTTATGATTTCATGTGAACTCATTACCTTTTTCATCTCTTCTATTTTTAAGATGACTTCTTGATATCTCACATACTCACTCATAGCCCATATCATCGTAGATGTTGTAGTGTTTGTTCATGCAAGAAATAATTTCTGGAAAGACAAACTGAAAATTAATTATGCATAAAAATGAAAAAGTTTTGATAAAATAAACTTACGCATTTAATTATACTATTAACCTAATAAAATAAAACCAGTTGTATGTTTAATAAATATATATACTGTTCAATAACTATGTTTGCATCTGTATTTATTAGTTTACTATGTAGAATCATAAGTGGCCCTAATACTCAAATAGACATTCTAGAGTTAAGGAGTCTCCCTTCTATCCTCATGAAATCCATACCTGTAATGTGCGATGTTTTGTATGAGTATTTTTGGAGTAGTTTAGAAGGCGTTTTAAAGAAAACGTAGGATAATAACTCTTGATATTTTTGGATTACGGAATCTAGGCAATATTATTATTTCAACCGAAATTAAAGTGACTAAAAAATATTTATCGTAATCAACTGATAAATTTGGATGTTTGAGAATTCATTTTCAATCAATTTGTCCAAAAACAAATGTGTTTGCCCTAAAGACCATGTTGAAGAATTTACTTGAACTCTCCTGTCCTTTATTATGTCCTCCTAGTAAGCAAATATCTTCTCAAAGAGTTTCATGGTTCCGGTCTGCATTCCGATGTAGCTTCATTTATCTGCATGGAAAAATAGAACTTTTTCAAGAATATCATATTTCATCATTCAGTACAAGCAAATCTTTTTCAAGAATAATAGAACTTCACGTGTTGAACAATGTTTTAAAGAAAACATCCTCAATGTGAATCAATTTTCCTTGCTTTTTAAGCAAGAAGTCCAACACTTGACTTAAATTTTCATTTTGCAATCGAGACTAATAATCTAAGGCTTTATCCGAAAAGTTCAGTTCGACATAAGTTTCTTCATGTTTGGTTGGACTCTTACCACATGATGGAGCGAGGTAGCAGGTGTGCATGCTTCATTAAAGTAGGTACAACACGAGAAGACCGAAGACAATCTTGAGTTTTGAGAATGCCTATGGCCGCCTCAGGTGAAGAGGCAAACACAACAAGCTGGGTGCTAAATCGAAGAGATATGAGAGGGTCATAATTTTTTTGCTAAAAAAATTGTTTTGTTCGCTTGATAATGAGTAAAATGAAGATTAATGTTGGGAACAAAAATAGGGGGTTGGAGAATGTAAACTTTAAGAAGAGAATGTAAGATCCATCAAAGGTTTGTCATTGAGACTTAAAGGTTTTGTTTGGTTTGTGAATGATCTTGTTGGCATTCATCAGGTGTATTTATAATCAGTGGCAGAAACAAGAAAATTTTTCAATGGTGTCATTATTTTTCGGTGATTCATTTTGTAACAAGATAATATAATTTTTTCGGGTTATCGGGTCGGGTCTGTTCAGAATGTAATTAAATTGCATACAACATGTTAACAAAAATACAATATCAAAAGGAATTAAATAAAACTTATATTTTATAGTTGTTCTTTATGCGTATTCATTGTTTGAAACCGTTAAATGGTCGATCGATTGGGGAAAAAGAATGAGGGCTAGGGCTTTATTTTGTGTTATTAGAATAATAATAGTTTAATAATTTTACTTAATAAAGAAAGAAAAATAAAACTAGTGGAAGCTACAGCTTACAAGTTTAGAACCCGTGACCTCTTCTTTGGAGGGCCACACGCATACTAGTAAACCAGTACTCTATTTGTGAACTTTAAAATATTATCAGTTCATTTCCTGTAAAATTATGAATTCATTAAAAAATTCGATATTATACGTTACACTACGGGTTCAAAAACCAATAGGGTCACTTGAGCCCGTACCCTATACCCTAGTTCCGCCCCTGTTTATAGGATTATGTTGACCACTAGTCCGCCACTTCCAAATTCTATGAAGGGTCTGAATATGTTGACAAAACAATTGATTTTAATGTTCGCATGACAAAACAATATGTTGACAAATTCTAAAGAGGGTCTACAAATGTTGACAAGAAACAAATGAATTGTAATGTTCACATGGCAGGAGATATGAGTTTTCATAAACAGTGTTTTTGTCAATGTTCAATTGTTTAATTAAGAAGGTCTTCAAAGTTGGCACACTCAGTATTGTAATATTTGGTCAAACATAACCCTCTTATGTTTAGTTAATGAAGTCCGTAGTATGGTGTTGTTCTCTTTCTAATAACTTATCGACCATGTTTACCAAAACAAAGCACGGGCGTTAGAACCATGACGGTTAAATTTGTTGCTTGTTATATATAAAAATATATTTTGGACGTAGTAGACTTATAGAAGAAAGATTTTGAACGCTTAAGTGTGTTGCTTGATCTTAATTGAAAAACTTATTAGATAAATTTTGACGTATCAAAATAATTACTTCACAAACTGCAAGTTGTTATCCATCGTTTCTTTCCCTCTTCATGTTAGCTCATGCTTATATAAGATTTTCTAATAAACAACTTATTATCCTTGGCATAAGTCTTAGCAGAAGTGAGTTGACCAATTAGAATGTAAAAATTGAATTCAAAGCAAACAAGAGGTTCCACATTGTGTTAGCGGGTGTTATTGTTACTAAAATAGTGTATATAAAAATATTTACACTGATTTAATAAATAATTATCAAAATATGTGTTTAAGGAAATGTTACTTTTTATGTTCATTTTAACATAATATTATTTGAAATAAGTTTAAGGACAAAATTTTAGTAAAATAAAATATTAAAACCATTTGATTTACATGTCGTAATTTAAAAAAAAGTTTTTCTTATTAATTATTGGTAGTTTTATTTTAAATTCACTCAAACTAAGTTTAATAACGTCCTTTTATATAGAAAAGTTGGAGTTTTTACATCAATTATTTTATTTCAATTTCTTTAAACACAAGTAGGAATATGTTTTAAATTCTTTTTAAAGATATATATTTTTTGAAAATATTTTTAAGTAGCTTAAAAGATGTAATAAGAAAAAATATTTTTAACAAAAAAATTACATTTTTTTAAAAAATGTTTAATAATAAAAACACAACGAAATAATGAAAAGTTAATGGTTGTTATTTTATTTTACGAACTATAAATGTAATTCTCAATTTCTAAGAGCAAGTTTGTCGCTACTAGACTCCCAACAATAATGAGGTGAGAAACGAGTCCCGCTGTCTCGTGAGCTACTCGGTACCGACTCGCTAAAAGCTCGAACTAAGTGGAGTTTAAACGAGCTCGAACTCATTTTATGGCTCATATAATAAACGATTTTGAGCTTGAGCTTCACATGTTAAACTTGACCAGATCGTGAGACGAAATTGAAGAATAATTTTATTGTATATCTTTAATTAAAAAAGATATATTGTTATTTTTAAAAAAATTCATAAACAGTTTAGTTACATAATAAAAAGATCTTCCCTATATAAAAACAAATATTTATAAAGAGATATTAGAAAAATACTGATGAAAGAATACCAAGATTTTTGTTAAGAAAACATTAATGAAAAGGTTTTAAGAAAATATTCATAAAAAGAACTAAAAGAACATATTTAAAATTATGATAGATGCTTAATCAGTTTTTATTTTATTAAAACCTTATTGTTTTAACTTACCTAGATAACATTATTTTAACCAAATCATATTAGAGAAAAAAATAACTTTTCACTAAAAATCCAATATGATAAATATATTTGAAAACACCCTTTTAATAAATAATTTTTCTACCAACACAACTTAAAAAAACTCGTGTTAGCATAAATGAGTTGATTGATTTAATGTCCAAATTGTAAAAAGTATAAAAGTGTTGGATTAATATAGAAAAGAAATTAAGAACTAAACAAAACAACTTAAACATATTGTACAACCCACTAAATATAGGAAAGTTAATAATTAATAATATATAAATTATTTTTTGTGTTTGTCTATGAACTCAAAATCATTATAAAGTCATTCAATTTAGTTAAACATTCCAATGCCGTGAGGGTTTAACTATAATAAATACTTCAACCACAGCAACCTGCATGCTAAGATTCAAACGATGCGAGCTTAAAATAACAAGTTGATTTTAATAAATGAACGACGATTGATTGAACATTAAATAAAGTATATGTCCGAACGACGTGACGTCGTTTACATGAATGATCATGACACAATAACTGTTAATAAAAGACCAATTGAGTTAAAGTAGCACAATCACAGACTCATCTTCTAAAGATTTCCATTATAAATCATATCATGGAAGAAAATGCATAATATATGAACCATCTTCTTAGGTGCCGCTAATTTCAAAAGTAAAAACTCAACAATAATCAAACAAAAGTGTTCGATCATTCATTCATGTTTAATCATATACTCCCTCACTTCTAATAAGAGAGGTGCTGCTTGGACTTTTCGAATCCAAACATGTCGAGATTGAAATCAATTCAAATGTTATTGCTAACTTCAGTGGTGAAGCTTGAATAATTTTGTAGAGGGGGCGGAGACGAAATTAAAATTTTTTATTACAACTTAAAACGATAAATATACCACTATTTTCCAAATAAAAAAGGGAAAACAACCTCAATGACATGAACTTGCATACTAACAACATGAAGAAAACCAATAACTCCGAGGAAAGTATTAGACCTAAACCGATAATTCCCTCCCACACAAAAGATGGATTTCAAATTTCAATTCACATGTTGTATTTATAGATAAGATAGTGATTGATTTTGTCTTCCTAATTTGCAGATTATTTTCTTGTATTTATTCCATTCTCTTTATATACAATATATTTATTCCGTTATATGGTATCAGAGGCCACTTCGTGGACCTCTAAACAACGACCAACGCTTACACGTTTCTTAAAAGAAGCTGAATGTTAGGTTGTTGAATCTACAACAACAGAAATGCATTGGCTTGTCTCCTCACATATGTAACATGGGTACAAGTAAGGGTGTCATTCGGGTTTTTTAATCGGGTTTTGGGTTGTTCGGTTCGGGTTCCTTGGGGTTTTAGATGTAGAAAATCAACCCAAATACCGAACCAAATAAACTATATTTAACTGGTATTCGGGTTTCGGTTTTCGGGTTTGTTCGAGTGGGTTAATCGGTGGTCGGGTTGTCCACTAGTAAATCTAAAAATCATAGACAACATTTTTGAAAATATTTTAGTTTTGGTAATTGGATTTGATATATTTTCACAAGCAATTTTGGTAGTCATAGTTAAAAAAACACTAAATCCAACCTTTAAATCCAAATGTTACTCAAACATATGCGTAACACAAACGAACATCATAATTATTATCGCTCCCTAAAGCCTTAAAACGTTATTAGGCCATAAAACATGTTACCTTTGTATTATTATGTTCGGACGTACAATAAGTCACAAACAATATAGTTTAAACAAATACATGAGAATGCTCGAGTATGGAATTGTTGTACATGTTTATAATCGTTATGCATGTTTATAATCATTATAAATGGTTTAGTATGGAAGATAGATCGATGGAAAGATCGATTTTAAGATATGTGTCATCAATTGAAAATGAAGTGAATAAATGATTGATCGAATTCATAAAAAGTAAAACACAGTTAGTGTCAAATGAAATCCTAAAATATAAAATGTGGATTATCAATTATGACGATATGGTATTCGGGATATTCGGGTCAACCCGAATTGCCAAGACACAACCCAAATACCGACTTAAATAAGAATTTCGAGTTTGGATTTGATGTGTATTCGGGTTCGGTTTGTTCGGGTATGCCTTAATCGGGTTCGGGTAGAGTTTAATCGGGTTAGAAATTCGGGTTCGGGTAAAAATGACACCCCTAAATACAAGTCAACTATTATAGTTGCAATATATTGCGACAACTTAAGTGCCACACACTACTCGGCTAAGTCAATTTTTTACTCACGAATAAAAATATCTCGCCTTAAAATTTTATTTTGTACTAAAAATGTTCAAGATGGGTCAATATGAGTGACACATATAGCTGGCGACGATCAACTAGCAAATGCACTAACAAAACTGTTACTTACACACCACTATCATTCTATTTTGTCCAGGATTGGATTCATCCATCAAGTTTATTTTGCGCGGGGGCATATTTAAAATTTAAAGATGTTTACAAATTTCTCCTTCTTAAGATTATAAATTACATATTTCCTCAAACTACAAAATCAATTACATATTTTTTCTTTTAAAACATATATATTACATATTTATATCTTGCTTTTACTAATAGATTTTATAATCAATTAAATAACTATTTTACCTTGTTTTTACTAAGAGATTTTTTACATATAAATGATTTATTATTATAATATCTTAGAACTTTTCATAATTATTTCTTATATATGCAAATATAATTTTAATTATCGGTTATTGTTGTTTTGAAATAAAGTTTTTGTAGGCGATGTAATTTTGATGTTTTTATTTATATAGAAAACTCGAATTTGAGAAAACATGTAATTAATGGTTTGGGAAGTGAAATATATAAGAATACTTAAGTGAAAATGCGAGTAAAATAATCATATAATAAGTAATTTTAATAAAATAGGTACATTTGTGATATATATATATATGTTTTAGGAAAAAAAATATGTAATTGATTTTTTTAATTTGATAAATATGTAATTAATGATTTTAAGAAAGAAAATTTTGTAATGGTCTATATTTCAAACCTATACACATAATTCCCTCTGACCCAAATAGTATATTTCAAAGTTAAAATTTTAATTTACATGTTGTAATTATAGATAAGATACTGATTGATTTATGTTGGGCATGAACCAATAATTTAATTAGTATATTTATGTTGGACCTGTATATATATCAAGTAATATATGTATGAGGATCGTTAAGACATAAATGGAATGCACTAAAATCAAAAGCAATCATTAAAAACAACATTATAATCCATAAAGCAATTAAACTCAAGTTAATTTCAATTAGTTTAAAGATAAAACTTAGGATAATACGTGACACAATTATAAAACACAAGTTTAAAAAATTCATTTTGTTTATTTTATTTAAAATAACTATTTATATGTAATTATAATCATATTTTATCTTTAAGCATGGTTTCATAATTCATAAATTTTTATTACTATAATTAAATATATTAACAAAATTACTCTATTCAAAATTAAAAAAAATCCCTCTTAAAAAACAACACGTACCAGCAGCATATCCGATTATATTTTGGGTTCCGAAATATTTGATGATTTGTGCTATCATCCTGGGCATATTAACTTAGCGACTGTTCATCTATTCTTCTCAAAACTGATGGGTGTTGTTTGTTTGATTCAGTCGGCTCTTAAGGTGTGTTTTTTATTGATTACTTAGTTCAGTTGGTGTAGTTTGATAACTACATATAATTTCTGTAAATTTATGGTATGGTTCTCTGGAAAAATTGCACGATATTGTAAAAGGTTTGTAATTTTAAAATTGTTTTATTTAACGGCCAGCTATTTAAAACCAGCTTACCTGGGTACCTCAATGGTGACAAAGCATCCAATACGTCTGCGGGCACAGACAACACTCAGTACACCAAGACAACCAACCACCGATTCTCGGAAAAAACCCGTCACCGAATGGCCTAGTGCGGTAAAACCGGCCCACCAACATTTTGTTGTCGGTAGAACTCGAACTCACGACCTCTCCTAAAATAGGTCGTGAGGCTAACACTCAATTAAAATTTTAATCTTGAAAAAGGGGCGATCTTGTAAATTTATGTGTGGTTTTTTGTGATTTGGATACAGGCATACAACTTTATTATAACTAATAGTGCCATCGTTTTGGATGACATAAGGTTAAAGTAGTAATTACATTAATTAATTTTAATAAAATATAATAATGGAAGGAATTTATGCTATTTTTATTTGGGTTAAATATGCAATTAATTTGATACAAAAGATATAATGAAATATAGACAATTGCCATTAAAAATTGGCACAACTTGAGGAGAAAAAGAGGTGCATAATTAAAAGGAAAAAGTTAATACCAAATCAAACACGAGTAAATTACATGTATCTAGGGCTGCAAACAAATTGAATGAATACGAAATGAATTTTTTCCGTGTGTGTTTGTTAAAAAATTAATATATTCATGAACAGTTTATGAAAACTCACTAAATGAGATTTCTTGTTTGGATTCATTCTAAGGAAATAAATCTATTTGGCTATTGTTCATAAACACTCACCGAATGTAAACGAAGACAAGAAAACATACAAAATTTATAAACATAAACAAAAGTTCCTAAACACAAAAATATACAACCATCATATATTGATTTTATAATTAAAATCACAAACATTATCCAACAAAGATAAATAAGTACCTAACATAATTATTGCAAACAAAATTGATAAATAAACGAACACAAACGAATGTAAATGAACACATTATTGAATGTTCATGAATATAAGTGAATGAATACAAATTCTATTCATGTTCGTTCGCTTAATTCGTTCGTTTAACCAAGCGAACAAAATTTCGTATTCGTTTATTTATTAAACGAACTTCCCAAAGAACGGTTCACAAACAGTTTGCTGAACGTTCAGTTTGTTTATGACTAGACATTATTTAATGTAAATAGTTCACACTTATGTTTTTTGACGTGGAATAATACAACTGGATGACGTTAATTATTGTTCCCCGGTTGTAAAGTGTATGTTATATATATAATAATGGTTAATAACTTGATAACAGTAGCCAAAGTTCAAATAGACAACTTTCGTTTTTCTTAAAAACACACCTGTCTTTTACAAACTTTTTCTTCCATTTTGACAAATATAATTATTTGCAGGTTCATTCACAACAGTATATTTCTATTGTCATATTGAATTTTAATGAAGTACATGTAAGATTTGATATACTACATTAGCAATCCATGTTGGATATTAAGCATATAGAAAGAAGCATAAATAAAATATGAATTTTCACATCACATTATTAATCTAAACATATTCCATACTAGTTACACATATTCATTTGTTTTTGTTTAAAGATCAACTTTAAAGGCGTTTCCCTTTTTAGAGCAATACCGAATTTGTCATTCATGTTAAGCTTTGATGGATCATCACCATTTGGAAGAGCCCAATCGAACTCTAGAATCAAAGATGCCAAAATAAGTTGAAGGCTACTTGAACCAGACGGCAATCCTGGACACATCCTTCTCCCTGAACCAAACGGAATTAATTCAAAGTCTTGACCTTTATATTCCATTTTTGAGTCCACAAATCTTTCTGGCTTAAATGATAAAGGTTCATTCCAAATTTTAGAGTCTCGACCCATTCCCCAAACATTTACAATTATTGTAGCGTTCTTAGGAATTTGGTAATTCATAACCTCGCAACTTTCTACCGCCTTATGAGGAATTAGAAAAGGCACAGGTGCGTGTAGTCTAAAAACTTCTTTGATGCATGCTTGAAAATAAGTTAACTTTGATAGTTGTACATTTATGATTTCATGTGAATTGATTTCCTTTTTCATCTCTTCTTCTATTTTGAACATGACTTCTTGGTGACTCACAAGCTCACTCATTGCCCATACAACCGTAGATGTTGTAGTGTTTGTTCCTGCTGTAAACAGATCCTAGAAAGACATAATGAATTCAAGAACATTAGATGTGTAGAAAACTATTGAAGCATTTCCATGAGTGACCTAACAAATTGATGAACATTGGTTGTGGAAAAATTGCTATGGTCTTCTATCGGTGATCTTTATCATTTCGCTTTTGCTTCATAGTTATGAAATAAAACAAGAGGACTAAGAAATGTTTACCGTAATTAACTCGTTGATTTGGTTGTTTGAGAATCTCCTTTCAAGCAATTGATCTAAGAAAGAGTGCCCTTGTTCAGAAGACCATGACGAGGAATTAACTTGAGCTCTTCTTTCTTCTATTATATCCTCCCAAAAAGAGAACGACTTATGATATTGTTCCTTGGTTCCCCTCTTTAGTCCTTGAATATCAAATCTTTCAAGCATTGGTAAAATGAACCCAAATCCTTTAAATTACCAGCATATTCGATTAGCTTACGCAGTGACTTTTTTAACCCAACACTAGTATCATTTTCATTATTCAAGTCAAGCAAATCTTTGCCAAGGATAATGGAACTTAAAGTGTTGAACAAAGTTGTAAAAACTACATCCTCGACGTCTATCACTTCTCCTTGATGTTTATGCAAGAAATCCAACAATTGGCTTATTTTTTCACTACGTAATTTAGATTGAGCTTCTAAGGCTTTAGGCGAGAAAACTTCAGTTCGACATAAGGCTTTTAAGTTTTTCCATGTTTGGTTGCAGTCGTTCCACACGAGGGAGTGAGGTTGTAGGTGTGGTTGTTTGAATGCAGGAGGTATAGCCCGACCAGAAAGAAGTTGATCATTAGCTTTAAGAATTTTCATGGCTGCTTCAGGTGAAGAGGCCACCACAAGAAGTTGCTTACCAAGACGAAGAGATATGAGAGGGCCGTATTGTTTAGCAAAATGTGCGAGAGAGACATGAGGTTTGTCCCCTACTTGATGTAAGTTTCCAATAATCGGCAACTGTGGTGGACTTGGTGGAAGATTTTTTGTGTTCTTAAAAAGCAACAATTTTGTTAGCATGAAGGTAACTAATATGATGAACAATGTTGATAGAACAAAGAGAGGGGACATGAGATTATTGTAATCTATAGAAAATGTTGTAATCCATTGAGTTTTGTGGTGAGAATTGAAGGATTAATTGTGTTGTTTGTGAATGATATGATTTCGGATATTCGTATGGTCTATTTATAGGATTGAGGACCACCACTTTTCTTTTGCCTTTTCAAGAGCCAGTATAGAAGTTTGATTTTTCAGTTGTTTAATTTGTATTTATTAATTTATGAAGGAATATATACACCGGCCACTTGAACTAATAACGAGAACAAAAGAAATTGAAACTCCTATCCTATTAAATATATTATATTCAGACATGCATGAACTGGTTATTCACACTTGTATAAACTCAATTATTTACGTCAAAAAGATATTTATCTCTTCGTTTGATCGATTCACGTTGTTTGTAAATTGCATATGCAAATTCTAGAAACTCGTTCCCAGGTACAACAATGATGAAACAGATATTTTTATATATATATAAATAAAATTTTCAACGTTTAAAATGGTTTTGTAGTCATAAATATATACAAATAAAAATAACCACCAATACAATTCAACGAGAGAAAGTATTAACAATTTAATTATTAAATCTTCCAAAGACACTTAAATTTTTAGTATAATTTTTTTAACGGCAAATGTACGACCAGACTTTAAAGAAATATATGTGTTATCTTAATCGGACTTATCTATCCGTTTTCCAACCGGGACGACACCCATAACCCACTCATGAGAAAATCCACAACTTAAATAACTCACCGGTACATGTTCAACCCTAAGTGATTTTGCTTAGATTGAGATTTGAACACAAGACCTCTATATATTTACAAATCTTGTATACATCATCTTAACCGTTTGGCTAATGATCATTGGTAATTTTCAATACAACTAGACTTTCTCTGCGATTAGTGGTTGAAATTTGACTACGGAAAATTAGTAGTTTCATATTAAATGCAAGGATAAATCGAAATAATACAGCATAGGCATCGAAATTTTATTTAAATAGATACTTTAATGTTTTTGTATATTTATCGACTTATTTATCACATCATGCATATACCTAATACTCCTTTGAAAATAGTTTGTGTTCTGTTGGTTATCAAATAACCTAGCTACTAATTAAGCAGATAATGTAAGTAAATTTTGAGTTCTTAATTGAAAAAAAATAAAGATGCCGTATATCTATATATACATGAATATATAACTTGATACAATAAGATCACAATTTACAACAAGAATGCGATATAAAATATATATTATGCGGAGAACAAGTGCTTGAAACACGTACTGCTTTTTAAAACAATACTCTCGAACTTGTTCTTAGGCTACCACAACAATAAGCTGTAGTTCTACCACCAAAGTAGACCACTAAGAATGAAATTCCCTGTTGAAAAAATATTGTGTGATTTTGTAGAATTGTAGTCTTGATGGCTTACAAAGTCAGTCAATAGCAGATGTTGAAGCTCTCTCTTTTCTAGTCTTTACAACTAAGGCAAGACCTTAGTTATATAGTCAAATCTGGGGGTTGCGTTGATGCAGGATGTGAAGGATCTAATCTTGATATATTTACAATTGAAGGGTTTAATTGGAACAAAGCAAACGGTCATGGAGTGAAAACAAAAAGTTTGATTAATTAATTAGTAGTTATCGGTTTGTTAGAAATAGAAATTTATTCTGTGAATCGACAAGAAGATTGAAGAACGGTAAGTCGGTAACTATTGTGTTTGTTCTGTTTAATTATCTTAATTTAGTGGAAATCACGGTGTTTCCAAAAGTCACGATGGTGTTGGCTTGTTTGATTACTCATTACTTTAATACTTGGTATCATAGTTTTGTTGATTATTTTAATACTTTAAAATTATAAATTCATAAATTATCAGTTTGTTGTTAGTATGTTAAATATTGCTAATATTTAATTTATTTTATGTTGTATGCATGATGATAATTTATAAATTTTATTATTTTATTATTCTAATGAGTAATATTTTTATGATGTTGTAGGTTTATGATTTGATTTTATATACAAAAACTTAGTTGTTTGATTTGGGTTTTAATTTATACTTTTAGAAAATATGGAAAAAAAATTCAAAAGAAATTTTAAATCTTAATGTTTTAAGACTCCTGAATTTGTTGGTTTAAAATATCTTCCATCGGATCTTACTCACCAAAAATTATTTGCATCAAAATGTTTTACTAGATAATATAATGATTAGATTTCAAAACATGAAAACTCATAGAAAACATATTTAAAGATATTATATGTATTTTATGTAATTTTGATGACTATAAAGTATTTTATTATGTTACTTTGATATTTAACTTGACGTCATTTTTAATGGACGACCTGACCTGACCGAAAACAAACCAACCTAAGCATATTGGAAGAAATTATTTCTTTTTACCATATTAACGGACTTTAAAAAACTTATTCAACACAGGAAAAACATACTGGGTCCGTCACTGATGGATGTATCAACAAACAACGGGGCATGACAACGTACAAACGTCACCTTGGTGCCACTTGCCCTCCAAATCAAGTGCCTTCTCAAGGCCCCTATATATATATATATATATATATAGATATATATATAATATATATATATATATATATATATATATATATGTGTGTGGGTGTGTGTGTGTGTGTGTGTATTTTTCTATTTCTTTGTAAAAATTTGTCGTGTATATATTTCATTTCTAATAAAGTTAAATATATTTAAATTATATAACATATACATATATAAAATACAAATTTTTATAAACATATATTTTATATATTATATAATATAGATATATATATATATATATATAGATATATATAATATATATATATATATATATGTGTGTGTGTGTGTGTGTGTGTGTGTGTATTTTTCTATTTCTTTGTAAAAATTTGTCGTGTATATATTTCATTTCTAATAAAGTTAAATATATTTAAATTATATAACATATACATATATAAAATACAAATTTTTATAAACATATATTTTATATATTATATAATATAGATATATATAATATATTGATACAAAGCACAAACTTTTATTAATCTAAAATGTTTATAAGAAATCAATTACAATTAATTATTATATAAATATACGATATACAACATAAAGTACAAAAGTAATCAAAATAATAAAATTATATTAAAAAAGCAGCAACGCCCGTTTAGGCTTGGTAAATGTTTGCATCAGGATGTCAGCCAACCAGACTGACATGGTAGGCTAAACGGTTGTTTACTTTAGGCGTGTGTAAACGGTCGTTTGAACATGATGTAAAGTGATTAATCAATGGTGTATCCTTCCGAATCCTTTTATTTGAAAATTTGAGTGAGATATAAGTTTTGATTTGATTGTAGAAAAAATTGAAAACAAAGTGTCCTCAAAATTCAATGCAATGTTGCAAATGTTGACAAGAGAAAACAGTTTTTTGATTGTAGCAAAATGCAAATCATGAGGTGTCTTTGATGACTCTATTGGTTTCTTTATAATTTAAAAGGATTTCGCATTTGAAAGTTATAATCCCAACTAAATTTGACAACTGCAAGGAATATTGTTAAAATTGTACATCGGTCAAGACGCCATCACCATACTCTAATAATTGATGGCTGCTATAATTCTTTTTCAACTGGCCTACACTGCATCTGTTATATATGTTCGGTTACGTTATTAAAGTTGGAAACTTAACAAGGATGCTTTTCTAGCCACTACTTTTTGAATTACAGAAGATGACCATCCAGAAGTTATTGAACGATGAGCGTGTTCAATATCATAAGTAATCTGAAGTGAAGATAGAAATACGTAAACACACTTGATGACAAGAAAATATAATGAAAAGATAAGTGGGCCTACATTGGGCGGACATCACAGTTGTTTTCGTATGTGTATAAAAAGTTTTTGAGTAAATTAAAAATATTGTTCTTTAACTATATTTAAAACTAGGTTAGTTCTCCTGTAATACACGAATTGAATAAACAAAATATTAAATTATTATTAATAAAAATTATACATTATAAAATCATATTTAAAGATAAAATATGATGTTAATTATATATAAATAACTACTTTAAGTATAATATATTAATGTATAACATTATAAAAATTATATATACGTTAGTTCAAGAAAAAAAAATTATACTATTTTTTAACTATCTTATGTAAAAAGTTTCATTTTGTAAGGCCCCGTTCTCGAAACGCTTACAGCTGGCAAATCATTGTACATAAAACATATATTTTCATAAACTTAAATAAACATTGCAGCGGAAATATTAAAAATGACATTTCATTTCATTATAAAAGCTTTTGCAAAATAATACATCGTTATCACATTACAAAATACTTGTTGCATTACATCACAAAAGCATTATAAAAAATGGATGCCATCCAAAAAGAGCCAAGTAGCCACCCCGTGCCATCCTTAGCAATCTTACCTGCCAACTGGAAACACATAAAAGTCAGCGTTGCTGAGTGAGTTCTAGTTTTATTAAACATTATATTACTTTTCATTCGTTAAAACATTTTTATTACTATCGCACATGATCACACATCATACATACATCAAGGTAATCATTATTGTCTTCATCATCGTTCGTTTCGTACATTTATTATCTTTCACTTCTATCTAGGTCTTGTACTTAACCCCCCTCTTGAGCACAAAGCTGTGACACTCCATAATTTCAGGTTAGCATCGTTAACTTTTTCATTCTTTTATATGTTAAATTCCGGGTACACATCGTTAACTATCGTGAATTAAACCCGTCATTTGATTATTTCCTTAACATTCATTAAACATTATAGTTGAGAATGAAAAATGAAAAAAATAAAACCTTGATTCTTACTAACTTGCTAAAAATCATTAATATGGCCTACTAATCAAATTAGAGGACTAAAACGAGTATTACCCTAAACTTTAAATCCCTTAAAAACTAACCCAACTCTCAAACCCCCGTAACCCTATTTTTGTGCAGCCGTTTTCACCTTCGAAACCACCTGCTACCGACGACCTCCTCACCGTGCGCGAGTCTCCGGCAATCTCGTTCTCCCTTACACACCTCCGGCGACCCTCCCTTCGGAAATTGTCAACCGTTCGGCAACCATCGTCACTCCGGCAGCCCTGGTTATCGTCGAAACCGTTCCGCACTTCGTTGGTTAGGTCTCTCATTCGTTACTTTCGTTTTTGGATTGTGGTTTCGCGTTCGGGGTGTTATGATCGGCTGGCATGGTTTCGATTTAGTGTTTGTGTGGTTGTGCTTGGTCTTGTTACGTTCCAACGTGTTTTCATACGTGGTTGTATGAGTTACTTTGCTGGTTCATACATCCTTTTATATGCAAATTATATATTATGGGTATGGGGCACATGGGGGTTAGGTGTATGGTCAAATTATATATTTTGTCATAAATATAATATGTATTTCTTTGTGTGAGTAATATATAGGTATTTAATATATGTGAGCTTGTTACGTTGGGTTGTTACGCGTTCGTGATGAATTCTAAAAAAAAAATAAAAGGAAAGAAAGAGTTATAATTAAAGTGTATAAAATGTACCTTTATACGTGATAATTGGTTTATACATTCCATGTGTATGCGCATTGAGTTGTGGGTTGTGTTGAGGGTGTTGACTAGTAAATGGGGATAATCGATAACATACACCGTAACCGAACCGTGAAACGCGAAACTGTACGACCAATTTATTAGTATTTAATATTAATTATATATATTAAATAAAACTCAGGTTAATTGGAACCCGATCCATTGTGCTTACACTTATTTGTTACAACGCACTCGAGGTGAGTCTTCACGGCCCCTGTTTTACATTACTTTCCTTTTGGGGGAGAAAACATGCAAACTTTATTTATTAATGGTTTCTAGTATTATTGTTTATCGCCTGTTACGTTAGTGCAAACATACTTAAAAGTCCTTACATTTTCGAACCGTTAGTATTGTGTAGCGAGGTAATTCTGAGTAGTACTATTGGTTTGACAAACCCCGCCCGGGCTAGTCGCGCTAGCTTGATTGGAGGTCAAACGGGTGCGTTATTGACCTAACATTAGTCACTGTCTGGGTTAGACGTGACGGGAAGGCAACAAAATACAAACAGTCAGCTTCGGTTTGAAACGCTAACTAACTTGTTTATAGGCTAGCTACCTATCGATATGCTTTAATTACTTTACCATTCAAACAGTTACAAACATTTTTATCTGTTATTAAACCTGTGAACTCACCAACTTTATGTTGACACACTTTAGCATGTTTTCTCAGGTAACAGGAACGCTTAAGCTTATGATGCACGATTAAGGAACACACTCAGACATGCATCATCAACCATATTTACTTGCATTGAACATTTTTTTGACTTAGCACTTATAACTTTCAGTATTGTTTACATTTCGTTCTTCGCTTCCGCACTGTTATTCATTTCAGTTTATGCTTCCGCACTGATGTTTATTTCTTTTATGCTACTCTGATTTAAGTCAAACGTTTATTTGTAAGTTCATTTAGTGTCGTTTAATATGACCGTGTCTGAGATCCTGGTTTGTCACACGCCTCGTGGTAAAACTCCGCATGTGGAATTTGAGGGTGTGACAAAAGCTATATCATCTATGGTTAAACAACAAGGACCATATATCGCACGTATGGAGTAGTCACCAAGACTCCCCTGTGTGTGTGAACTCTTATGGTTAGCCAAAATCGCACGCTGTATAACACACAGTAATTAGGGAATCACACGTATTGGAGCAGTCACCGAGACTGAACTCCTAATATGTGTATGAACCCTTATGATTTAGCCAAAATCACACGCTAGACACACACAGTTGAGCTAACAACTCTCAATGAGTTGTGTACCTCCTTTCATTTGCTTGGAAGCCTTTCATACATTCATTCATTCATTAATGCATGCATTCATTATTCGTTCCTCTTTTCATTTTCTTCCACTTTACGTTACATAATACTTTTCATTTCTTTCATTAAAATTCAACGCAAAGCCACGGAAAGATAAACATACATAAACAGGAACATCATCAAGATCATGCAAAGCTTCATACATGTCAGCATGCATACATAACATACATCACCCATACCATAATGCATAACATCATACATAACATCATCATCATAACATCATCATCATTCATGCCCATCACATCATCTTTGACTTCAAAAGTCAACTTACTATGCCCCCAGGAACCTCCCAAGTTAAAGCCTACTTTACACTTTTCCCCAAAAATTCAGAAAATATTCTAAGTCTTTAGGCGCATGAACACTATGCAGGCACATGGCCTTTCAGGCGCATGAGGAACATTTAGGCGTATGGAAACTTTCAGGCACATCAGTACTATTGGGGGCATGAGCAACACTTAGTCTATTCTGGGCAATTCTAGGCGCATGAGCACTATGCAGGCGCATGAGCTTCTGGGCGTATGAACACTTAGTCAAATTTTGCTTATTTCTAGGCGCATGACCACTATATGGGCGCATGAGTACTATATGGGCGCATGAGTTTTCGGGCGTATGAGGACACTTAGTCAAATTTTGCCTATTTCTAGGCGATGACCACTATATGGGCGCATGAGGTTTCGGGCGTATGAACCCTATTTGGGCGCATGAGCAACCTATTTCACACTTAAACATCATAATTCAGTCCCCAATCATTCTCAAACTTATTCTAAGCTTAAATCATGCATTCTAAGTCTTAAAAACATATTCATAACAACATGAAACATAAACATAGCCCAAAATCAATCCCCACCCGCAACATACACACATACATACATACGTGTATAAACCCAACTTTTATAAAAAGTTCATACATGCATTTTCAGCCCCAAAACAGTTTAAAACAAGTAAAAAGGGGGTCCTAGAACTCACCTTAGCAGCTTCTTCGGGTAAGACTTCCTTCAAAACCCGATTGCTACAAGTTCTCACCTTGAATTCACACTTTTCTTTCTGTTCTTCTTCGAACTCGAGCTCTACTGTTTCTCTCTCTAGAATCCGATCTTCAAAAAGGTGAAAAGTGGCATGGCATGGCGCCATGCTACTTTTGTACAAAAATAAATAAAATTTGTACCTTTTACATATTTAACCCTCAACTTGGGTTAAAATTCTTTTCTTTCTTTTTCTTCATTTTATTCTTCTTTATTAGCTTTAAAAGAAATAACCGGGTTAAAATTGATTTTTTAAAAAAAGATTTTAAAAAAATATGAGTGAGCTAATTGTAACACTCCTAAAACTTTAATGACCTGATTGAAACAAATAAAAATATCAGTGACCTGATTTGAACAAATAAAAATATGAGTGACCTAACTCAGACACTTTTATAACTTGATTACTATTCTAAGATATTTTCTCTTTTATAAAAAATTAGATAAGAGAGAGAAATATAGCGATTAATAATATTTATTTTTAGTAAGAGAAAAAAATGTGTATAAGTATTTAAATTATCATAATACCCTTTTTGGAGGGAAAATTGATTTGTGAATGTCTAAAAAAATAAAAGTGGCAAAAACATGGGTTACGAGAAGGATAAGTTACAAAATAAACCTTACTTTACTAAAAGTTATAAATTATAGTTAGTAATAAACACGAAAAGTTATAGTACGATATTTTAATATAAGATATGTATAAAATTATATATACGTACTTGTTCAAGAGATAAAACAATTATACTATTTTTGACTCTCTTATCTAAATAGTTTTATATTTAATATTTGTTTTAAGATTTTCTTATAAAAATTCATTGTTTATAAAATCTTGTTCATTAAAAACTTAAGTTTCTAATTATTCTGGTTGTTTTAATAAAACTACTTTTGAAAATTCCATATTTTTTATAATTATTTTTAAAAAATGACCGATTTAAAATATTTTATTTCAAAAGGTTCAATGTTTTTTAAAAAATATAGAATTTTAATTTCTCAATAAAAATTATTTTTAAAAACATAGTTTGATTTTAAAAAAATGTAGATGAGAGAGAAAAATATATCAATTGACCAAATAATTGTTATGAAGAGAGAAATTGTTTAAATATTTAAATTATTTAAATACCATTTGGAGAGAAAATAAAGTAAGAATGTTTAAAAAATGACAAGTGTCAAAATGATGGTTTAAAAAGATGACAAGTGGCAAAAGAAACATTTTTTTATAATATCTATAGATTATGGATCTGTACTTAAACTGATACTTACGCTAAACGTCCTTTATTAAAAATTTATCACACTTTATACCCTTTCTACTAACTGAAGTTAACTTTTTCAGTTAATTTGTGTGAATGTACCATTTTGCCTTTACTCTTAAAGGACAAAATTGTAATTTTCTTCAATCTTTTGCTTTTTCTATTTTGTTTTTATTTTATTTACTTTATCTTTTTTAATCATTTTTTATTTTATAAACTTATCTGAAATATTATTATTTAAT